>JAXCLR010010276.1:0-11110 GCA_035584095.1 Annona squamosa | reverse complement strand
TTTGAGTAAGTTTTAGTTACTAACATATTTGTGAGATGATTAAAGGATATAAAAATGAAGAAAATGAAGCATGACAGGTCAAGTCGACTTCCAAGTTGACTCAGGCATCGATTTAGGCCAAGTCGATCCCCAAGTCAACTCTAGCAGCGACTTCAAGAGGCATTTTTTGTTCAGCGTTGAAATCGGGGAGCACAGCTGCTGAAGTCGCAGACCAAGTCGACTTCAACATCGACTTCAAATGTTATTTTCTGTCCACCATTGAAATTGGAGATTAGAGTTATTGAAGTCGCAGACCAACTCGACTCCATATGCAACTTGAGTGAAGTTGCAGACCAACTCGACTCCAATTTCAACTTCAGACTGATAGTGCGGAACTTGAAGAGCTAAGTTTAAGACCAAGATGACTCAATTCTTGACTTAAGTAAAATTGAAGACCAAGTAGACCCAATCATTCGACTTAGGCCAAATGAAGATCAAATCAAGTCCAAAGCAAACAAAGTTACATGTATTCATCATGGAGAATCAAGATCACACATTTGGACTTCTTTTATGAAAACCAAGACTCAAGGATTCAAAATTCAAGACATGGAGCATAAAACAAGGATAAATATATTAAGTTTCAAGTAATAAAAATATTGGTAGAACTATTAATATAAAGAAGTTCAAGTAAGTAAAATCATTTCAAAGAAGTTCAAGTTCATCAAGCAAGCACAGCAAGTGAAGTAGCACCCGAAGTCAACTTCACTTGTGACTTGGATCAAGTTCAGGACCAAGTCGACCCAGAATGGAACTTGAAGTATTTGCCGAAAGCCGAAGTCGCACCCGAAGTTGACTCCACCCTCGACTTGGGTCGCAACGGTCGAAAAATTTTTGAACGTTCTAAATGCGTGTCACCTATTTCCAAACATTCAAATTTTCTCGCCATTTATATAAGGCATTCAAGATGAACGTGAAGGATAGCTGAAACTTCATTGATTGAGCATAACTCCCATTCCTAAGAGTATTAAGCGATCAAGCCAATATCTAGAAGAAGAATTTTGTATTCAAACTGTCAAGAGCTACTCACTAAATCTTTCATACTGCTTCACAAGTTCTTCTCTGCGCTAAATCTACCTCTACGCATAAGTAACGTGTAGAAACTTTCTTTTATTCTTTCTTGTTGTATAGTTTGGGTAACTAAGATTAAGTATAAGCAAAGTAATGTGTGACTGGAGTGGAACTCGTCACCTACTTGTGCTGTGTATTGTTGATACCCCTAGAGCTGGAATCTAGAAAAGAGCAAAGGCTCTAATTGTATTTGTGAAATACATAGTGAAACCCAAGTCACAAGAGGTGTGAGCTTAGAAAAGTGAAGTAGGGAAGGCTGCCCAAACCACTATAAAACCTTGTCTATTGATTTTTATTTCTGCTTTCATTATCTTATTGCTTTCTATTTGCTTTATTAAAGGGGATTGATTTAATTCAAGTAAAGTTTCAGTTCAAGTCAAAAAATTTTAAATACCTAATTCACCCCTCCCTTCTTAGGTAATTGTCATTAACTTGGGATTAACAAGTGGTATCAGAGCAGGTCTTTGAGTTTTACCAAAGAGATCTCTTGATATAGCATCTCAATCCACTTCCATTCCCACATTTGCCGAAGGCCAATCCTTTACTATGCCACCATTGTTTGATGGGAACAATTTTGGCTATTGAAAGCTATATATGAAACAACTCATCATGGCTACAGATATGGACTCTTAGATTGTAATCTAAGACGGTGTGACTTTGCCAATTGATGAAAGTGCTTCCAAATGGACCGATGAGGAAGTGAAAACTGTTAAGAGCAACGCTAAGGCTATGAATTCATATTTTTGTGCTCTTGCTACTTCTGAATATGATAAAGTATCCTCTTGTTTGACTGCTAAAGAGATATGGGATACATTAACATCTATTTATGAAAGAACTTCTCAAGTCCAAGGGACAAGGAGAAATACATTGATTGGAGAATTGGAAAGTTTTTAAATGTTAGAGACAGAAAATATATCTAAAATTTTGATTAGATTTTCTAAGATTACTAAGGCTTTGAAAGGTCTTGGAAAAGTAATTTCTGAATCTGAGCAGGTTATGAAGATTCTAAGAGCTCTACCAGAATCTTGGACTCCAAAGATTATTGCAATAGAAGAATCCAAGGACCTAAACACTTCAAAGCTTGAAGACCTTATTAGCTCATTAATGTCACATGAGCTAATCAAGAAAGGAAATGAAGATAACCACAAAGGAAAGAGAGCAATTTCATTAAGGGTGTGTTTGGTTGGGGGTAAAACTTTTGATGAAAAGTTTTTGAGGTAGAAGGTGTCACATTGATAGAAAATGATGTGATATAATAGGAGTAATGATGAGAAATAAAGAGAATAAAGTTAAAATAGATAGGTTAGTTGTATAGACAGTTGTGTAGAAATGATTGAAAAGTAGAGTAGTTTGTATAGAAAAATGTGAAAAAATAATTAAAAAATGGAGTAGTTATGGAGAGTGAAAAGTTTTAGATTGAAAAGTTTTGGTTGACATGTTTATAACCCAAACAAACACACCCTAAAAGTCACTCATAACTCGGATGAGTCCACCTCCTCATCTCACAACGATGATGAAGACATTGCTCTACTAACTCGCAGATTTCGAAAGTTTGTGAGGAAAGAAAAAAACTTCAAAGATTTCAAACAGAGACCTCAAAAAGAGAAAAAGAAGGACGTTACAAAGTGTTATAGATGCGGCAGTATGGGACATATGCAAGCTCAATGTCCTACACCGGAAGAAAGATCAAAGGATCTTCATGAAAAGAAGGAAAGATATGAAAGCCGAAAATTTCAAAAGCCTAAGAGAAGAATGTACGTAAATGAAGAAACTTCATCAACAAGTAGCTCTTCAATTGATGATTTTGAAGCAGCAAATTGCGTAAGAATATACTGCATGAGGCGGACTGAGAAAGAAGAAAATTCGTTGTGTTTAAACACAACCGAAGTTTTGGAAGAACAAACTACCTCAACAAAATGTACAAGTAATGAAGAGGTAACTTCCAAATTTTGTTATTCTCAAACTACTCATTCTTCTATTCAAGAATGTCTCAAATGTGCTGAATTAGAGAAATTATAACAAGCGTATGTTCATTAAATGAGGAAATCAAAAAACTAGGAAATAAATTATTATTAAAGAAACAATAATGTAATTCCATTATTATTGTAAACGGAAAACTAGCAGAAAAGACAACAAACTCGAAAGAAGAAAAATGAATTGCTATTGAAAGAAGTGCAGAAATTGAAAAAGGAGAATGAATATTTAAATGAATCATTAACTAAGTTCTCTAATCCAGGAGAGAGTGTGAAAATATTTCTGAACATGAC
The DNA here is from genome assembly GCA_035584095.1 of Annona squamosa. Classification (NCBI taxonomy): domain Eukaryota; kingdom Viridiplantae; phylum Streptophyta; class Magnoliopsida; order Magnoliales; family Annonaceae; genus Annona; species Annona squamosa. The sequence goes on along the minus strand of JAXCLR010010276.1, from coordinate 7,736 downwards.
CTCACAAAATAATAAAAAAGGTCTTGGATACTCCACATTTGAGCAAAGAGAGAGCAACAAATCAAATGTGCCAAAACTTTGGAAAAATCAAGCTAAAGCTGCATCTATTTACAAACCCAAAGGGAAACAAGTTGTTTGGATTAGAAGACCAACTTTTGAATCACAACATACTTGGAGGCCTACTCCTAGATTATCAATGACCTGTAACTTTTGCAACAAGATGGGTCATAAGATTTATAGATGCAACTTTAAGAAACTATATGACCATTGTGCAAAATTAGCTTCGGTTTCAAGAAACAAAAGATTTAGGCTTTCAAGAATAAAACAACAGAAATTAAATCAATTTACTAACCCAAATAGACCCATAAAATGGGTAGCAAAGAGATAAGCTTTACTTGCTCATTTTTTAGGTATGTTTCAAGGCAAAGGCAAATAACGTTTGGTTTATGGATAGTGGTTTCTCAAAGCATATGACTGGAGAAAGAAGATAATTTCATAAACTCAAGCCTTGCAACGATGGAACTGTTTCCTTTGGAAATAATGAAATAGGTAAAATCAAAGGTAAAGGAAACATTTATAGTATTTCAAATGCATATATGGAGGATGTATTATTTGTTGAGTGACTCAAGCATAATCTAATGAGTATTAGCTAATTATATGACAAAGGTACAAGGTTGTGTTTGAATTATCTATATGTAATGTATTTGATGGAGAACATATCATGTTTAGTGGAAAAAGACATGAAAATATATATTTTGTTTCACTTGACAAGCTAGATGGTCAATGTCTAATAGTCATTGACAATAATCCATGGGTTTGGCATAAGAGGCTTGGGCATATATACATGTCAAACATTAAGACCTTATTGACAATGATCCATGGGTTTAGCATAAGAGGCTTGGGCATATAAACATGTCAAACATTAAGACCTTAGGAAAAAGAGTTTAGCAAAAGGATTACCAAAACTGAAATATGACAAAGATAAAATTTGTAAGGCATGTCAATTGTCAAAACAACCAAAAATGCCTTTTTCTCCAAAAAGGAGATTTCTACTACTAGGCCACTTGAATTGCTACATATGGATCTATATGAGTCATCCGATATTTTAACCATTGGTGGAAAGAAGTATGTACTTGTAATAGTTGATGATTTTTCAAGATCCACATGGGTAATTCTCTTAGCTAGCAAAGATGAAATTTTCTTTATGTTTGCAACTTTTGTAAACTTGGTGCAAAATAAAAAAATAAAGTACTATTATGACCATTAGAAGTGATCATGGTGGTGAATTTGTAAATAAACAATTCATAGAATTATATAATGAAAACAGAATTCACCACACATTTTCTGCACCAAGAACTCCACAACAAAATGGAGTAGTTAAAAGGAAAAACAGGACCATACAAGAGATGACTAGAACTATGCTAAATGAAAGTAAATTATCCAAGAAATTTTAGGGCGAAGCCGTAAGTACAGCTTGTCATGTGTTAAATCGAGATTAGAGCAATCTTGAAAAAGACCCCATATGAGCTATGGAAAGGTAGAAAACCAAATATTTTATATTTTCATGCCTTTAGTTACACATATTATGTTTTGAACAATGGTAAAACCAACTTGGGAAAACTGGATGCCAAAAGCGATGAGGCAATATTCCGTGGTTACTCATCAAATAGTAAAATATATAGAGTCTTCAATAAAATGAACCAAGTTATAGAAGAGTCAATACATGTTGTTTTTGATGAATTTAATCCATGCTCCAAAAGAAAAGATGATTTAAGTGATGCAAATGATGTCACAAGTAATTTTGAAAAACTGCATGTGGAAAAGCAAGAAGAATTCATAGATAAAAAGGTAAGTGAAGGTAATATTTTCTACAAACCACAAACTGACCTGAAATTCAAAAATGATCATGTTATTGGTGATTTTATGAAAGCGTAAAGACTAGAAGGTCAAAACAAAATATTTGTGGACAATACGATTTTGTATAAAAAATTGAACCAACTACTATTGATCAAGCTCTTGATGATGAAAACTGGATCATAGCATTGCAAGAGGAGTTAAATTAATTTGAAAGAAATCAAATTTGCCATCTTGTTCCAAGACTAATGGACTGTAATGTCATTGGGACAAAATGGGTCTTTAGGAACAAATTAGATGAAAGTAAACTTGTGGTGAGAAACAAAGCTAGACTCGTGGCAAAAGGATATTCACGAGAAGAAATAATAGATTTTGAGAAATTCTATGCTCCGGTTGCTAGATTAGAGGTCATTCGCATTTTACTAGCTTTTGCATCTCACATGAATTTTAAGTTGTTTCGAATGAATGTTAAAAATGCATTTTTGAATGGGTTTATAAACGAAGAGGTGAATGTTGAACAACTACCTGGATTTGAAAAGAAAGATCAATCTAAATTTATATACAAATTAACCAAAGCATTATATGGATTAAAACAAGCTCCAAGGGCTTGGTATGAAAGATTGAGCAAATTTTTGATTGATCATGACTTCCAAAAAGGAAAGGTAGACACCACTTTGTTTATCAAGTATTAAAAAAACATATCTTGATTATTCAAATTTATTTAGATGATAATTTTTTTTTGGTGCTACTAATGAGATCTTTTGTCAAGAATTTTCTGAACTTATGCAGAACGAATTTGAGATGAGTATGATGGGGGAGCTGAATTTCTTCATTGAACTACAAATTAAGCAACTAAGTGAAGGGATCTTCATAAACCAATCTAAATCTATCAAAGAAATGTTAAAGAAGTTCGGCATGGAAAACGGCAAAGGGGCAAACACGTCTATGAGCCCAACCATTAAAATTGACAAAGATGAGAAAGGTAAACCTGTTGATTTAAAGTTATATAGGAGCATGATAGCATCTTTATTATATTTAATTGCTTCTAGACCCAATATACTGTTCAGTGCCTATATGTGCTCTAGATTTCAATCATGTCCTAAAGAATCACATTTGGTTAATGTAAAAAGAATTTTCGGATACATAGTAGATACTACCAACATAGGACTTTGGTATCCAAAGGGTTCTAATTTTGATCTAATTGGCTACTCGGATGTGGATTTTGCTAGTTACAAGGTAGATAGAAAAAGCACCAGTGGAACATGTCAGTTTTCAGGGAACATATTGGTTTCATAGTTTTCAAGAAAATAAACTGGTGTTGCTCTATCCACCGCAGAAGCCGAATACATTGCCACCGGGAGCAGTTGTGCCCAATTGCATTAGATGAAACAACAACTTAAGGACTATGGCATATATTTTAAAGATGCACCTATTAGATATGATAATTATAGTGCAATATGTTTGACTAAAAATCCAACATTGCATTCTAGGACCAAGCATATAGACCTAAGACATTATTTTATCAGAGAACATGTAGAAAATCATGATATATATTTGGCATATATGAAAACAAAAGATCAAATTGCAGATATATTCACCAAACCTATAGCAAAAGAATCTTTTTATAAAATTATAAATGATATAGGGATAATTGAGTTAAATTAGGAAAGGAGAAATGAACTTAGAAAAGCACAAGCTGAGGGGAGCAGCCCTCGCCATTCACAAAGGATTAACCCGCCCCATCTCTATTTTTTGATCAATTGACAAAAAGGGGGAGAATAGATTAGGAATTGAGTTTTGGATTTAAATGCTTGTATGAATGGTTTTAACTTGTGATTTATTGGAAATGGAATATGTATGTTAAGCTCAAAATGCAAATGACTTATGATTATTCTAAAGATACCAAAACAAGATGAAATAGTATGTTTTAAAGACATTAAAAGGTATATACTCAAATCGGTTTTGTCAATCATCAAAAAGGGGGAGTTTGTTGGACACGTGTGTTGAAATCAATGGAAAAATAATCCAAGTCTATGTTTTGATGATTAACAAATCAATTTGAGTAAGTTTTGGTTACTAACATGTTTGTGAGATGATTAAAGGATATAAAAATGAAGAAAATAAAGCATGACAGGTTAAATCGCTTAGGCTAAGTCGATCCCCTAGTCGACTCCAGTAGCGACTTCAAGAGGCATTTTTCATCCAATGTTGAAATCGGGGAGCAAAGCTGCCGAAATCTCAACCTAAGTCAAGTCGCATGCGATTTGGGTGAAGTCGCAGACCAAGTTGACTCCAGTATCGACTTCAAACGTCATTTTCTGTCGAGCATTGTAATTGGGGACGAGAGCTGTCGAAGTCGCAGACCAAGTCGACTTCACATGCGACTTGGGTGAAGTCACAGACCAAGTCGACTCCAACTTCGACTTCAGATTGACAGTGCGGAACTTGAAGAGCTAAGTTCAGGACCAAGACAACTCAATGCTCGACTTGAGTAAAACTGAAGACCTAGTAGACCCAATCATTCGACTTAGGCCAAATGAAGATCAAATCAAGTCCAAAGCAAATAAAGTTGCATGTATTCATCATGGAGAATCAAGATAACACATTTGGACTTCTTTTATGAAAACCAAGACCCAAGAATTCAAGATTCAAGACATGGAGCGTAAAGCAAGGATGAATATAGTAAGTTTCAAGTAATGAAAATATTGGTAGAACTATTAATATAAAGAAGTTCAAGCAAGTAAAATCATTTCAAAGAAGTTCAAGTTCATCAAGCAAGCATAGTAAGTGAAGTAACACCCGAAGTTGACTTCACCTGCGACTTCGGTCAAGTTCAGGACCAAGTTGACTTAGAATGGAACTTGAAGTATTTGCCGAAAGCCAAAGTCGTACCCAAAGTCAACTCCACCTACGACTTGGGTCCAAATGGTCTGAAAATTTTCGAACGTTGGCGCATTAAATGCGTGCCACCTACTTCCAAACATTTGAATTCCCTTGCTATTTATATAAGGCGTTCAAGATGAATGTGGAGGGTAGCTGAAACTTCATTGATTGAGCATAACTCTCATTCCTAAGAGCATTAAGTGATCAAGCTAACATCTAGAATAAGAACTTTGCATTCAAACTGTAAAGAGCTGCTCGCTGAATCTTTCAGACTGCTTCAAAAATTCTTCTCTATGCCAAATTTGCCTCTACACATTAGTAACGTGTAGAAACTTTCTTTTATTCTTTGTTGTTATATTGAACTTGATTTATTTTGGGTAACTAAGATCAAGTGTAAGCAAAGTGTGTGTGATTGGAGTGGAACTCATCACCAACTTGTGCTGTATATTTTTGATCCCCCCTAGAGCTAGAATCGAGAAGAGAGCAGATACTCTAGTTGTATTTGTGAAATACATAATAGAAGCCAAGTCACAAGAAGTGCGAGCTTAGAAGAGTGGAGTAGGGAAGGTTGCCCGAACCACTATAAAATCTTATCTATTGATTTTTATCTCTGCTTTCATTATCTTATTGCTTTCCATTTGCTTCATTAAAGTGGATTAATTTAATTTGGGGTAAAGTTTTAGTTTAAGTTGAAAATTTTTAAATACCCAATTCACTCCTCCCCTCTTGGGTAATTTCCATTAACTCGGGAGCAACAGGAAAAGCTCAGGAAGCTCGGGGCAAAGATTCAACCAAATCGGGTAAGCACCCATTAAGTTTAAGCCTTCTAATTTTCAAGTTTTCTTCTTGATTTGGAATCATGGTTTTGAGTCATAAAAGACCTCTTAAGGAACATGTTTAAAATATTAAATTTTCTTAGTTAAATAGTTGGTTTATAAAGTTTAATTTTGAGATTAATCAGCCCATAGCATCTAATCTATACTCATGTGTAGTAAATCTAGACCTGGAAAGGAAAATATGGAAGAAATATTTAATGAATTAATTTTATCATAAAACCTGGTGGGAAGATTCATCATGGGGTGATTAAGAAACGACCCAATTTTTAGATTAAAAGGATAAGCACGTTGCAAATTAAAAATCCTGGAAAACAAACCTGTATAGGATTGAATGGGTGGCAGGATTAGCTACACCAAATGATTTTTAATAAGTTTTATTCAAGCAATTTTGAGCTAAACATTTTACAGAATATATAAGGCATATTTAGGATCACACAACCAAAATAAAAATTAGGTTTTTATTGGTATAAATATACCCCATAATTTACGTGAGTTAGGCTATCTAAAAAGGGATGTCGCTGTCCAGCAAAGTAAAAATACATAAATAAATGGAAATACTAAATATTTCAAACTAAAAATATTTCTTTTGATTAATTCATTTATATTAAAGTATGGTAGAAATTTTAGATCAAAACTACTTGATTTGATATTAATTCAAGATTTTGAAAATATACTATGCTTGAATTCATCATTATGGATAGCTTAAGGAATAAATCAAGATAAATGTTAAATTTCAGGTTTTTGTGATGGAATTTGGCTTATAATGAGATATAAATAAGTGATTATGAGTGTTTAACCTATTAGAGGTAAACAAGATTATCCTAAATATAATTTTTTAAAGATATGCAAAGGGATGTTCAAAGAGGGGTGCAGAGGGTACCCAAAATGTATATGAAAATTGCTGTTTTGGAAGCAACTAATATATGGATTTTAAACATGTGTTAATACCCTGAATTTGGGTTAAGAAAAATGTGATTAATTGCTAAAATTTATGGATTAAAAATCTTTTTTGATTTAGGTATCCCAAGAGACGTTGAAAATGGGTAAAACGGGTCCAAAAGTTGCTATTTTAGAACCCTATGATGAATGGATTATAAATCTTAAATTAAACCATAAATTATGTGTTAATTAAGGGGTTTAATCATGTAGGAATTAGAGACAAGTTTCTGTTTTGAAAAATTTTAAGAAACACATATGTATGTGTTGAGAAATGAACTTGTATGGAAGGATGGGTTTGAATAAATGATATATGGATTATGTAAGTTGTTAAAATACAAAAATGGATAACAACATGATGAAAAATGTGGATTAGGGTATTGTTTAAGTAAATAATGATAATCTCAAATTTTGAGATTATTATATGATGTCTAAGTTAGCAACTAAGTACTTAAAATGAGCATCGTTGTATGAAAAATTGAAAAATATGTTAAAAATAATAAATGGAGGAACTGAACCTCCAAATAATGATTTAATAAAAGATTATTATACGTATGTAAGTTTACCCTACATAAGGGTATTAAAAATAAATGAATGGATGATTGATATGTATATACTATGTTACTAAGTATGAATACCCGACTAGAAAGACAAGTGGGTTAAGTTGGATGAACTTATGTAGGTTAGAAAACCTAAGGAATATAAGTATTTGAAGACAATTCGAATAAATGAAATGTTATTTTCATTTATTTAGGCAAAGGCAAGGAAAGGAATAGAAGGAAAGGGATTATGGTGATCTCAAGTAAGCAAGCAAATTTTCTAAAATAATATTTTCTTTCTATATGATGATATGTGATTGAAATGTTTATGTTTATGATTTAATGAATGGGCAAGCACAGGTTTTAAAAATGATGGCTTTAATGAAAAGCCACAAGTTTTGGAAGATGATGGCTTTAATGAAAAGTCGTAAGTTTTGAAAAAAAAATAGCTTTATGGAAAAGCCTCGAGGTTTACTTCATGGGAAGCAAGCAATACGTTTTAATATAAGGATTTTATCATCAGTATTGCCAAACATTGACAATGCTTCATGTTAATGGAATTGAAAATTTTGCTTATGAGTAAGTTCTCCATGATAATGTTTTCAAAGGATTTTGTTGGTCCCGAGTTAATGGCTAAACCCAAGAGGGGAGGGGTGAATTGGGTTCTTTAAAAAATCTTTGGTAAATC
>JAXCLR010010275.1:0-11112 GCA_035584095.1 Annona squamosa | reverse complement strand
GGAACCCAAGTCACAAGGGGTGTGAGCTTGGAAGAGTGGAGTAGGGAGGTTGCCCGAACCACTATAAAATCTTGTATTTTGATTTATATTTCTGCTCTCTACATTATATTGCTTTCCATTTCGCATCTTCATAAAGAGGACTAGATTAATCCGGGTAAAGTTTCTGTTTAAGTTGTAAATTTTTAAAATACCCAATTCACCCATTCCCTCTTGGATAATTGCCATTAACTCGTGACCAACAGAGATTTGTGGAGATGGTTGACGTTTTTTAATAGCTACTTTGATCCATTCGTAGCAACACATGGATTTACACCTTGTTGCTCTAGGCTCGCGTGGTTTGGGAGAAGACAATGGAGTGCTGCAACTTGGCATTCGAAATTGCAAGGTTGGAAGCTTGATTCGGGCTTGGGCAGCTAGTGCTGGTTGGATGGCAGCCATGCCTTGCTAACGAGTTTGAAAGGGGCTAGATTCTGCTGGGTGAAAGGGAAGAAAGAGTGATCAGGTGGCTATAATAAAATGGAAGAAAAGACAAAGGCTATTTTTGGGCTACCGGAGTATAGAAAGGGCTGGCCGAAAATGGTTGAGTGGCGAGTTGGCATTGTAGAAAATAAGAGCAAAGATGCTGCAATGGGATGGAATTGCTGCCATTTTGGGCGATTCTAGATGCTGATTGTTGAAAATTGGATGCCAAAATCAAGGCTAGCTGGCTGGATTCAAGGTGGGCGATGGCTGCTTGGACATTTCCGGTTAGGTTTGCCAGCAAGGACCGCAGCTAGGATTTTGCTGCAGTGATGGGTGCGTCTACCTACTTGGAAGATGACCACAATCGACTATTTGGTTTTTTTTCTTTCGAAATTCGTTGTTGCTGGAGATAAGGATGGAGCATGAATCATGGTTGCCGTCAGGTTGCCTTGCTGGAGGAACGACTGATATCGTGGCTGCCTTGATTTGCTGAGCCATTTGCCTTGTTGTCTCCGGTGGTCAACAATGGCTGCTTATCGATTTGGGAAGATGGTGGAGCACTGAATTAGTGCTCCGGTGGTGTACGGTTACTTGGTGTACCTATAATCATTAAATGTGAATTTAAATATTGAATAACTCAATTTTATAATTGTTCATTCTTTGATGGGTTGGTTTGTACTCATATGTTAAAATATATTTGCAAATATATATATAATTTGCCCAAATTAATTTAATAGGCTAAATATCGTAAAATAATTCGTGAGCCTATTTAATTTCATTTTGATATGCGTAATTTCATTTTATTTTTTTATGTTCTAAAACTAGTGTAAAATAACCCATTTTATAGTAAAATTAAAGATTTTATAAAAAATATGACTTTCATGAAATTCATCTTAAAACCTGTATTTAATTAATGTTTAATATTTAATGATGTGAATTGAATATGAAATTAAATGAAATTTTTTTAGATTTATCACACCCCGCAACTTAAATATTGCTAGTCCCTTAGCAATGAAAATAGTTTAAAATATAATTTTTTTATTAAGTTGTACTACTAATTTTTATAAAAATCTTGGTGCATAGCTAATAATGATAGTAAACTTTTAGAAGTAAATTTTCTTAGTGTATATAAGTGAAATATTTTTCATGATGCATATAAAAGATTATAGCACGTGTATATGTGTACTAATGAACAAATGGGTATTAAACAAGTAAATTATTTTCAGCTTATCCAAGCTGAGAAACGTTCACATCAAAATTATAATAGTGACAATTAATATATATATATATATATATATATATTATCTTCATTTTATCCTCCCCTCACCATATTTCAAAATATTTGTTTTTTTATATTTTTCTCCCTTTACCATATTTCAGGGTATCTGGGGATCTATAAAATTTTAATTTAATTTAATTTAATTTTTTTTAATTTTTTATTTATTCTTCCCTCACCATATTTCAAGGTATCTGGGGAATTTTATCCTCTTTTTTTTATTTAACTAACAACTATCAATTGCAAAGATATTAAATGTTACTTGCTTGGATGTGAGAGAAAAATTATATTATCATGGTGCCTACGAGGTTCATTGGCGCGTAAGTGCAATTAGTGCTAATAAATTTTAAAAAACTTCATGAAAATATTTATAAATATAGCTAATTATAGTTTTCTTCTTCACTTATTACCAAGCATAGCAAGTGCACTTTGATTTATCTATATTTTTTCATAATATATATATTTTTGAAATTTATTATTATTATTATTATTATTATCAAGTTAAACAAATCAGACCCCCCATATTAAGTATTGCTATCTTTAATAATCATGCACAAAATATAAATTTATGAAGATAAGATAGCAGGGAAGGAGACAACCTAGGGTGTAATTATGTAATTGAACATTGCAATTGTTGATTTATCATCAATATTCTCCTGCAACAAGAAAAAGAAACAAACATGGAAATATTGGGTTGCCTCCCAATCAGTGCTAAGTTTAACATCTTCAGCCAGACGTTGTGAAGTTTAGCTCAATGAGGGTCAATCAGTCCAACCTTTTCAATAATCTTATCATTAGAGATGTCCTCAATATATGGTTTAAGTCGTTGACTATTCACTGTAAATATATTTCCACTCTTTAGATCACGAATTTTCACAGCACCATAGGGAAATACTTCATCCATGATGAAAGGTCTATCCCAACAAGATCTTAATTTTCCATGAAATTGACATAATTTTGAATTAAATAACCATACTTTTTGGTTAGGCTCAAAGGTTTTTTTAGAAATATGTTTGTCATGAAATGTTTTCATTTTGCTTTTATAAATTTGAGAATTTTCATATGCTTCTTTGTGTAATTCTTCCAACTTATTTAATTGTAGCTTTCGATATGCTCCTGCATTATTTAAATCCAAATTGTATTTCTTGATAGCCCAATAAGCCTTATGTTCTAATTCCATAGGGAGATGACAAGCTTTTTCATATACTAGCCTAAAAGGAGACATTCCAATAGGAGTTTTAAATGTTGTTCTATAGGCCCATAATGCATCATCTAATCTATCTAACCAATTCTTACGATCGGGCCTAACAATCTTTTACAATATATTTTTAATCTCCCTATTAGAAACTTCTACTTGACCACTAGTTTGAGGATGGTAAGCTATGGCTATCTTATGGGTGATCCCTATTTCTTCAGTAGGGCTCTAAACTGGTAATTGTTAAAGTGTGTTCCTCCTTCGCTAATGATGGCCCTAGCGAATCCAAATCGAGAAAAAATATTTTTTGTATGAATTTTAAAACTATCTTGTGATCATTAGTTCTAGTTGCAAAAGCCTCAATCCATTTAGATACATAGTCTACTGCCACTAAGATGTATTCATATCCATAAGAAGGTCAAAATGGTCCCATAAAATCTATTCCCCATATGTCAAATATTTCAAAGACAAGAATAGGGTTCAAAGACATCATATTTCTTTTTGTAATATTTCCTATTGCTTGCCATTTAATGCAAGATTGGCTAAAGTTATAGGCATCTTTAAAAAAATTTGGCCAATAAAAACCACATTGCAACACCTTAGCTGTTGTTTTCTTTCTTGAAAAGTGTCCCCCATATTCAAGATTGTGACAAAAATTCAAAATTCTTTGTTGTTCATTTTTTGGAACACATTTACGAATAATATTATCAGAACAAATTTTAAAAAGTTCCTTATCCTCCCAAATATAATATTTATCCTGAGCAAAGAATCTATCTCTTTCTTGCTTTATCCAATCTTTCGGAATCTGTCCCACTGCTTTATAATTGACAATGTGTGCAAACAATGGGGGTGATGTTTGAGTAATGGCTAAAAGATGCTCATTTGGAAAAAAGTCATTTATAGATGTGCTCTTTGGTGTAATGATTCGAGAAAGATGATCAGCTACTACATTTTTAGAACCTTTTTTTATCTTGAATTTCAAGATTAAATTCTTGTAATAAGAGAATCCATCTAATAAGTCTTTATTTTGCATCTTTTTTAGATAATAGATATTTCAAGGCTGAATGATCTGAGTAGATAATAACTTTGGCTCCTAGTAGATAAGAACGAAATTTTTCAAAGGCAAATACTACTGTAAGCAGTTCTTTTTCTGTGGTGGTATATTGATTTGGGCATTAGTGAGTGTATGACTTGCATAATAAGTTACAATTGGCCTCTTATTTACCATTTGCCCTAAAATAGCCCCAACGGTAAAGTCAAAGGCATCACACATAATTTCAAATGGTAGAGACCAATCAGGAGATTGAAGAATTGGAGCTTTAGTTAATGCTTCTTTTAGTAGTTCAAATGCCTTTAAGCAAGATTCATTTAGGTTGAATGGAGAATCTTTACATAGTAAATTTGTTAACGGTCTAGAGATTTTAGAAAAATCTTGAATAAACCGGCTATAGAAACCAACATGACTAAGGAATGATCGAACTTGTCTCACTGAGGTTGGAGGAGGTAGATTAGTAATTAAATTGATTTTAGCTTTATCTATTTCTATCCCTCGTTCTGAGACTACATAACCAAGAACTATTCCCTTATTAACCATAAAATGATTTTTTTCCCAACTCAATACTAAATTCTTTTCTATGCATCTTTTTAATACTTTTTCTAAGTTTTCCAAACAAATGTCAAATGAAACACCAAAAAGTGAAAAATCATCCATAAAGATTTCAAGAAATTCCCCTACCATATTTGAGAAAACAGCCATCATACATCGTTGAAAAGTTGTCGATGCATTGCATAGTCTGAATGGCATTCTCCTAAATGCAAATGTGTCGATGGGCAAGTAAAGGTGGTCTTTTCTTGATCTTCTGGATAAATAGCAACCTGATTGTATCCAGAATATCCATCTAGGAAACAAAAGTATTTTTGACCTGCTAATTTTTCTAGGATTTGATCAATGAATGTGAGTGGAAAATGATATTTTTTAGTCATAACATTTAATTTTCTATAATCAATACAAACTCTCCATCCTGTAGTCAACCTAGTGGGTACTACTTCACCTTTTTTATTGTTTATTATTGTGAGTCCAGATTTCTTTGGTACTACTTGGGTTGGGCTTACCCATTTACTATCAGAAATTGGACAAATGATTCCTGCATCAAACCATTTGACAACTTCCTTTTTCACTATCTCTTTCATAATGGGGTTTAATCTTCTTTGCATTTCTCTACTTGGTTTAGCATTTTTCTCTAAGTATATGTGATGCATGCAAATAGATGGATTAATTCCTTTCAAATCCGCCACTGACCAACCTATAGCACTCTTATGCACTCTAAGAATATCAACAAGTTGTTTCTTTTGAGTTATGGTGAGATTTGAGGCTATTACTATTGGTAGTGTTTGATTAAGACACAAAAATGCATACTTAAGAGAGGTAGGTAGAGATTTAAGCTCAAGTTGTGGTGGTGACTCAATAGATAGAGGTGATGGCTGAGATTGCAAAAGTGGTAAAGGTTCAACATTATTCCAATAGTTAAAAGACTGAGGGCAATCATTTAAAACATTTGCCACGCTTATGGAATCATGTTCAAAATTTAGAGTGAAGCTTGACAAATCATTAATAATGTCAACCGTAAGACACCATTCATCATAGTTTGGGTACTTAGAAGCTTTAAAAATATCAATTCTAAATTTTTCACCCCCAAATGAGATGTCCATTATACCAGTTTCACAATTAATATTAGCTTTTGTGTGGCCAAGAATGTGCGCCCTAAAATGATTGGTGCATTATTTAGCTCTAAATTTGAGGTCATGTCAAGAATAAGAAAATCTACTAGAAAATAACAATCATTAATTCTTATTATAACATCTTCGACAGGTCCTCGTGGGGTTTTTACTGATCTGTCTGCAAGTTGTAGAATGACTGAAGTAGATTTTAACTCTCCTATATTAAATTTTTTATAAACAGAAGTGGGTAGGAGATTAACACTAGCCCCAAGATCTAAAAGTATTTTATCAAATGTTATTCCGCCTATGTCACAAGAAATGAGTGGGGTACCAGGATCTTTTAACTTCTGTAGAAGTTTATCTAAAATTGCTGCACTCGCCTCTACTGAGAACATGATCTTTTGGGGAGGGGAACAAGGTTCTCTCTTTTGAGTGCAAAGGTCTCTTAAGAACTTCTCATAGGCTAGAACATGTTTGATAGCATCAATAAGAGAAATGTTAATATTAACTTATTTGAACAATTCCATCATTTTCTCATTTTGTGCGAGCTTTTGCTTACTGGCAGATTTAGCTTTTAAGGCACTCGAGACAGGGGCTATAGGTTGATATTTACTGGGGTCTTTATCTATTATTTCTTTCCCTTTATCTTCTCCCCCTAACTTGGTTTCTACTAATTCTTCGTCATCCTCTAAAATTTCTTCTTGTTTTATTTGACTAGAATTTTCATTAATGACTCTAGATTTATATGGGTCTTCTAAGATTTTACAACTTCTTAAAGTAGAAATCACTCTTGCATTTTCAAATTGTGGGTTTTTTAATATGCCTGGCTTATTTTGAAAACCTGGAGGATAATTTCTTGGATTCGGTATTGGTTGACTAGGTAGATGTCCTACCTCTCTTCTCCTATTTGCTTTAGCTATCTGACCTATCTGGTTTTTTAAATTAGATATCGATTAACCCACGTGACTTTCTAACTTAGATATAGATTGTTGGAAAAACTGTTTTAATTCTGCAAATTTTTCATTAACATCATTAGCTGGAGAAGATGGTTGATAGTTTGATGAATAATTGACTTGTGACTCAATTAGTGGTCCTTTTGAGTAAGCACTGGTTTGGAAATTAGGTTGCGGTTGTTAAGTTTGATAGTAATTTTGTGTTGATGGTTTGGAAAAGTGTAAAGTAGAGGGATTTGCCACTTGGTGTTGAGCTTGATTTTTCCAAGAAAAATTAAGATGATTTCTCCAACTTGGATTATAGGTGTTGGAGTATGGATCATTATTTGGTTCAGAAAATTCTTGAGCTGCCTGCACTTGCTCCTGGATGAAAGGTGGGAGTTGATCTATAGTGGGACATTCACTTACAGGATGTGTTGGGCTTGAACACAAGGCATAAACTTCTTGAGACAATTGAAAATTAGAATATGGACAAGGTGGAAGTTGATTATTCCACATTTGATTTACTTTTTGTGTTAGCTCATCCATTTTTTCTAATCTTTTTAATTTTTGTGCAATAAAATTTATATCTATTCTTGAATTAGGTTCCATGTAATTTTTAACTTCATATAATCCTGCCTTTTTAGATGAGCCCATATTTCTTTCATATGATGATAATGAAGCATGATTTATGGAATTTTCACTAAGCATTTCAAATAAGTCATATGCTCCATCTTCACTTTTACTCATAAATGCTCCTCCACATAATGCATCTACCATTTGTTTATAATGATCAACTAATCCCTCATAAAAGGCTTGGACAATCTGCCATTTAAATAACCCATGATGTGGACATTTTCTTAATAATCCTTTTAATCTTTCCCAGGATTCATGGATTTGCTCCCCATGTGTTTGGGGAAATTGGGTAATTGCTCTTCTCATGGTATTGGTTCAGCCTATAGGATAGAATTTTTTTAAAAACTCTTGCTGCATCAAATTCCAAGTAGTGATAGGTCTACTTAGCGTACCTAACCAATATTTAGTCTTATCTTTAAGGGAAAATGAAAAACGCCTTAATTTGAGAGCGTTATCAGAGAAACCTTGTATTTTCACTATGGAGCAAATTTCTAAAAATTCATCTAAATGCTTATAAGGATTTTCATTAGTATTTCCATAACAAGATGAAAGCATTTGGATGGTTCCTGGTTTAATTTCATATTGAATGGCTTGAGTTTGAAGTAGTTGAATACAAGATGAGGGATTATAATTAGTTGGGATGAAATATTCTTTTCTTTGTTTAAGAGGATCAGGTATAGGCTTATTAATTTCTAACATTTGATTTTGATCCATTATATATTTTTATGATTTTCTTAATTGATGTAGGAATCCTTCAATTTCAAGGTTTGGTTCTATCAAATCAAGATTTAAAGATCTCCTACCATGCATATATCATTAAATTTTTTCTTTTTTTAATAGTAATTCACCACTGGGGGTTAATAATTAAATGATTAAATCTTATGTCACTTCCTTAGTCTGCCAGGTAAGAAGTGAGATTATGGGAGGCTCCCCTAATTTTTGCAAGGTCCTAATTAAATAACCATAAATCTACTTAGGCGTTAGCCTTTTAACCTCTAGCCTAGACACCAACCATTGGTTGTGCCATCAAATCTAATTGTTTAATTGTTCACTCCCAATTATATAAATGAAATTTTTAAAGGGATTAAGATTTATATTTATGCAATCTAAAGTTCCATAAAATGCGAAAAGAAAGCAGATAACAAATAAACTGAGTGATAAGCAAAGGAAAGTAATGATATTAAACTAACAACGTAATACTTAACATGAAATACAGCAACACAAGATGAGATTTAATAAAGGAAAATTCATAAAATTAAGGAAAATTAAGGAAAATAATTCAAAATTTTACGCCTCCCCAGCAACGGCGTAAAAAACTTGATGCGTACCGAGTGCTTGTCGTTAAGAGCACTATGATCACCAGTTTAATTAAAATTAACTAAAACACATTAAAGCTACCACTATGCAGGTGATAATGTAGAATAACGGTGAGTCGGGTCAAATCCATAGAGAGACCATATAATTTCGAATTATTTTAAGCAGAAATGAAAGAGAAAAGTGAGAGATGGTGTAGAGAGGAGAGAGAAAGAGATTAAAGAGAAAGGATAAGAAATTAAAAAGGGAGAAAAGAAAAGGAATTAGAAATAAAGACATAGAGAGAGAAAGAGAGAGAGCGGATAAAGAAAGGAGAAAAAACAAAGACAGAGAAAGAAGAGGAGAAATTGTAATTAACTAATATTAAATCTAAACTAAGAAAGTAATTAAAAGACTACAGCAGTAAAATTTAATCTACGAAAACAGGAATGAAAATTTCATTAAACTTAATTTGAAAATTACAATGCATAAAGTAGTAAATCTATTATAAATATACAACTCTACAATTAACAACTATAGAGCATTAAAGAAGAAAAAATATAATTAAAAGAAAATTTATTTACCTCAATTGTTGCTCGAAGACCACTCTTTGAGAAGCAATCCAAGCCCTTAGAGCATTACCCACTTAGCAAAGGTCCCGCATAAATGGGTCCCACTTCAAGTGGTAGAAGAGTGTTGTGTTGTGTTGTGTTGTGTTGTGTTGTGTTGTGCTGTGTGTTGGAATGAGTGGAGGGACCCTCTTTTTATAAGCTTATGGGGGCACCCTAAGACCAAGCTTGAATCCAATGTGGGATTCTAATTTTAGCAGCTTTCTGTAGCTGCTCTCCTTGTCTTTCCTCTTCTATGCTACAACTGTTGAAATTTTTTCACAACCAAAAATTGGTTATGAGCTACTGGTCGATGGTGTGAGCTGTTTGAAGGACAACAATCTCTATTCATTTGGGGCGGTGGATTTTTGCAATACGGGCAGGCATCTATTTGGCTGCCAATTTTAGCTTTGGAGAATTGGGTTTGAAAGGGGCTGTCGTCCAATTGGGTGGATGACGGAGGCTGGGTTTCTAAAATGGAGATGCTGGACGCGAGCTTGCTGGTTTGAAGGAAATGGTTTGCCAGTGGGGATGATTGATGGTTGGATTTTGGCTAGCATTGGTCTTGATATCTAGATTGGGCGAGAATGGAAAAATGCAGAGGTTGGTTTTTTGTTGTTGTGAATCAGCCATGGCAGAGCAGGGGACGAGTTGGATTGTAGGGGTGGTTGTTTGCAAATTGAAACCAAATTCATGCTGCCTATTTTTGAATTTTCTTGGTGTCGTTTGTTCTTGCAAGCTGCCATTTGTTATCGTTGTCAGATTTTCTGGTTGGGGCCGAAAGGGGGAAAATTAATGGCTTGAGATTTGTGGAGATGGTTGACCTTTTTTAATAGCTGCTTTGATCCATTCGTAGCAACACATGGATTTACACCTTGTTGCTCTAGACTCGTGTGGTTTGGGAGAAGACGATGGAGTGCTGCAACTTGGCATTCAAAATTACAAGGTTGGAAGCTTGATTCGGGCTTGGGCAGCTACTGTTGGTTGGATGGCAGCCATGCCTTGCTAACGAGTTTGAAAGGGGCTAGATTCTGCTCAGTGAAAGGGAAGAAAGAGTGATCGGGCCATGGCTGCAGTAAAATGGAAGAAAAGACGAAGGCTGTTTTTGGGCTACCATAGTAGAGAAAGGGCTGGCCGAAAATGGTTGAGTGGCGAGTTGGCATTGTAGAAAATAAGAGCAAGGATGCTGCAATGGGATGGAATTGCTGCCATTTTGGGCGATTTTAGATGCCGGTTGTTGAAAATCGGATGCTGAAATCAAGGCTAGCTGGCTAGATTCAGGGTGGGCTATGGCTACTTGGACATTTCCGGTTGGGTTTGGTAGCAAGGACTGCGGCTAGGATTTTGCTGCAGTGATGGGTGCATCTACCTGCTTAGAAGATGACTGCAGTCGACTGCTTGGTTTTTTTCTTTCGAAATTCGTTGTTGCTGGAGATAGGGACGGAGCATGAATCATGGTTGCCATCGGGTTGCCTTGCTGGAGGAACAGCTGATATTGTGGTTGCCTTGATTTGCTGGGCCATTTGCCATATTGTCTCCGGTGGTCAACAATGGTTGCTCATCGAGTTGGGAAGATGGTGGAGCACCGAATTCGTGCTCCGGTGGTGTATAGTTACATGGTGTACCTACAATGATTAAATGTGAATTTAAATATTGCATAATTTAATTTTATAATTGTTCATTCTTTGATGGCTTGGTTTGTACTCATACGTTAAAAAATACATATATATAATTTGCCCAAATTAATTTAATAGGCTAAATATTGTAAAATAATTTGTGAGCCTATTTAATTTCAATTTGATATGCGTCATTTCATTTTATTTTTTATTTTTTGTTTATGTTCTCAAACTAGTGTAAAATAACCCATTTTATAGTAAAATTAAAGATTTTATGAAAACTATGATTTTCATAAAATTCATCTTAAAACCTGTATTTAATTAATGTTTTAACATTTAATGGTGTGAATTTAATATGAAATTAAATGAAATTTTT
>JAXCLR010010274.1:0-11113 GCA_035584095.1 Annona squamosa | reverse complement strand
TATTTAGTTTTTCCATCTTTTGTAAGAAGGACGGGACGTATGATAGCAGAGCGAATGAATTGAATGCAAGCTGAGGCATCCAGAACCAGAGAGTTGGCGCCTAGGCGCCACCCATTGGCACCCAAGCGCCACTCTACTTACCCTGGTTGTTGACAGCACACACACACACACCCACAGCATGACTTCCGGAGAGTTGGTGCCTAGGTGCCAAGCAGGGGCACCCAGGCGCCACCTCATCTACGTGCAACTCGAGTGCAGGAGGCGTTGAAGCCACAATTCAGTAATTGCATCCAGGGAGTTGGCGCCTAGGCGCCAATACACATCCATACGCGAATATTCCAGTGCGTAAGTTGCGCAAAAGGGACTCTATATATAGATCCTAGGGGTTCGTGCGAGGAAAAAAAAAAGAAAAGAGAGCCAGAGAATGAACTACAGTGCAAGAGAAAGCGGAATCAAGATTAAAGCTCGGATTGAAGAAGGAATTCAAGTCCCGTTGGTGGAAACTGCCGGAAAACAGTTTTTCTTATTCTTTCCAATTTTCTTTCTCTTCTTTATGAATACTTTTTATTTGGATATATTGGATGTTAATAGTTAGGATGAATTGAATTCTAAACTGTATTGTTTCTTGGTTCTTAAAATATTTAGGAATGAATATTTAAGCTTATATATATGATTGCATATAATTTACCTTTGCATGTGTGAGTTTAATGCTTTTACAAGATTAGCTACCTTGTAATATGATTTAATTGCTCTATTTACCCTTGAAAAAGGGAGATATTTGTCAGATCCGCGTGCAAGGCATAAGTTTCAACCTTTGTGTAAGGAGAGTTGTTTAATGGATAGGAATATACCGTTAAACCCTGTGTAGTTATTATACAAGTTATGAACTTATCAATTTCACTTTATTTAATGGCATGAGAACATAACACTTAAATAGGGTGTAATTAGCTTTATACACTGTTAGAAGACATATATAAAGATACATGAACTTGGGCTAGTAAATTCATATGCAATCCGCTTAATAGGAATCAAAGCAATATAGTTTAGATTCAAAAATTCCGATCTATCCATCTGCCATCCCTAATAGTAAACTCGCTTTAGTATCCAGTAGTCTCATGATCTCTACTCCTATTTCTTTTTCACAATCGTTAGCTTAATTAATTCACAAAACCAGAATTTCACAACCTTTGAAAGTAGTTAAGCTAAATAATAATTCCGGTTAACAATTCCTCATGGGAACGATACTCTACTCACTCTTTATTACTTGACACGGCACATATACTTGCGTAAATAGAGAGCAATTTAATAAACATATACACAGCTTATCAAGTTTTTGGCCCCGTTGCCGGGGAATCGTTTATCCAGTTATTGATTAGTTTTATTGCTTTCTTGTACAATTCTGTAATTATATTTCATTTTACATTTTCTTCTTTTTTTTCAATTTGTTCCTCTTGATAAAATCTTATTTCAAGGGTCCATTTATTGCAATTTTCAATGGCTTCATATTCTCACCATTGGCCGAGTGTAGAATTTTCAACACCAAGTACAATGGGCTTCCATGAGTATGACAATGTATGGGCACCTTCAGCTCAGTTTGCAAGTTTAATAATCAAATGCAGGATATGAATAATTCTTATTCAATTTACTGCAATTTGTGCGGAGATAAGGGACACTTGCCAATTCAATGCATATATTACTCAACATCCGTGGGCTATTCTGATCATTCTAATGATGCAAGGGACAACTATGGAGACCCACAATTAGAAAACATGATACCGACGGAATTTCAAGTATATTCGAAAGAGGAGTCATCGCTACCTAAAAGCAAATCATCTTTAGAGGACATGTTCAGGCAATTTATGAAGAGCCAAATAGAGTTTAACATGAACATGCAAAGGCAAGTGGAATAATTGACTACTACAATCCAAAGTAAGCATCGAGAGTCTTGTTCAACTGATATTGAGGAGGACTCAATGGAAATTGTGTTGGATGAGGCCTACGAAGTCACTACAAGCATCAAAGAAGATATATCCAATTGTGCAGCAAAACAATTTGCCCCTCAATTCATACTCGAACAATTAGCCAAGCCACTGGAAAGCCAAGAAGTGAAAGAAGAAATTGATGAAGAAATAGATTCTAATATAGTGGAAAAAATTGAAGATTATCATATTAACATGCCTCTAACTTGCCTTCCTGAAATTCAAATGCAACATGACTTAAATGATCAATGCATAGCCATGGAAAGCAGCATCATGAAGCCATCATTTGTTCAAGACCCTGAAAACCTCTTCTATAGTCTCTATGAAATCCAAGAAAAGAGGCTATCAGATCCATTTAAAGAGGCTAAGAAGAGAGCTGAACTTCCAGTTCACAATATGCATGGAAGGAAGTTCAATAAAGCAGGAATTGGCTAATCATAGTGGAACGTCGGGCTGAAGACGATAAATTTAGCGCTAAATGGGAGGCAACCCATTACACTTTTTTATTTTTCTTTCAAGAATAAAGTAGTCATCTCCCAAGGCAAGGAAGGACATGATTAACATGCTCAAATATGGACTTTCAATCCACTTTCAAGTTGATAAATGATGGAATCAAGGAGTTTCAAGTTTATATTCCCATTCAAGACAAGACAATGCAGTTTGAGTGAGGCCCCGGCCTCAATTTTTGGTGCCAGGCGCTAAGTTTTGCAAAAGAACATGTTCTAGCAAGTTAGGATCGGAGAAGTGGTGCTCCGGCGCGATGATCCAGCGCCCCGACGCCGTAGTTTTTAAGAAAATAACATGTTGCAAGTTTCGAGTCAGCAAGTTGGCGCCTAGGCCCAAATTTTTGGTGCCCCGGCGCCACCCACCTGCCAGCATAAAAAAAAAAAAAGCAAAATACGAGTTTTCAGCATGTCAACTTCAACTAGCCATAACTTTTGATCCCGGAGGAGTTACAGGAGCTAGCACATATCAACGGAAATCATTTTTCGAGCCCGTCGAGATGAAAACCATGGTTTGCTTAGTTGATATCATTTTCAATATAAAAATCCTCCATCTTTGCATATTTTGGGCCGTTGAAGTTCTACGCAATTCGTTTTACTGCTTTTAGTGAATCACCAATTTTATTACTTTAAATAAAGGTGTGCAAGTATCGTTCACATTTTTCATATATTTATGGCATGTGGATGTGTTACTTGTGGGTAACCTTTTGGTTCAAGCTGTTCCATTAATTTGTTGTGACTAAGAGTTTAAAGTAGTGGGAGAGGAGTTTATGAACTGCACTTGTGGTATCAATAATATGGCTTGAAACTCGAGTTAGATTGTCTGAAAAGAGCTTCTATGGAATATATTTGGGTTGTACAGTCCTAAGTATTTGAGCTTGCAGTGTACTTTTCAATATTGTGCTGCTCACTCTTCCTTCTTCCAATTTCTGACGTCATTATCAACCGTTCCCAACCAATGTGAGCCTAACCAACTTGGAGAATCTAATGGCAGCCCAAGCCCAGTTTCTACAGCTGTCCAATCAGGCTATGGAGGCACACTTTTGAAGACTAATGGAGGACTGACACTTTCTGAGCCTATTTTGGTCAATCTTCACCTCAGCCTAGTGAAGAAAGTGAGCACGACGACGATGACTCTTTTGCATCAGACGCATAGGGGAGTACCTATCCTTTCCATTTTATATTCTTTTTATATTTATTTCTCAGTCCATGATCATGCAAGTTTCATGTAGTTGCATGCATTGAGGACAATGCATCTCTCAAGTTTGGGGGGTATATAATTCTCGGTCATAGGTCTATTTTTCATGTTTTGTTTAGATTGCATACCATCTCAAATTTTGCCTATGAAAATTATCTTGTTTCGATCCATTTTGATGAAATATGTGCAAGGTTGAGAAAAACTTTGAACTTGAAATTGATTTCATGAAAAATCAAAAATTCAAGCTAAGGACTATTTGTTAAAGAAATTTGCAAGTAACATGTAAATAAATCATGAGAATCTCATAGTACATTGTTATAATTGAATTTTATGTTAATCTTTTCAACTGAAATGATAAGAATTGAGTTAAACAAATGTGAACCACGTGCTTTAAGAGAATTAATGGTCTCGAAAATGGTAATATTTCATAAAAAAATTTCTTGCATGTTCAGTATCCTTACTTTAAGTTATCAGAACAATAAAAGGGGGTGATTGACTTAAGCTAAGTAACCGGGATTTTGCATCAACAAATGTCAAAGTTCATGTAAAAAAGTAAAAAAAAATCACAGTAATAACGCTTTAAAAAGAAAACTTGCCCTAGATATCTTGAAATATGGTGAGGGGAGCCAAAAAAAGTTCTCCAAATATCCTGAAATATGGTGAGGAGATTTTTGCAATAAGTTTGGGAGAGGAAAGAATGTGCAGTCAAGCACAATGGAATCCAGTGAATGATTACCATGTTCTTTGACCAGTCAGTTTAGCTTAAACCTTAGTTCACCTGTTTGGTATTGATTTTCTAACAAGTTTTTTTTATCAAGAGGAAGATTAGCATGTTGAATTATCACTTTGTACTAGGATTACTATCATCTACATGTGACTTGGTTTGCGAATGATAAATGAATATGCATGTCCTGTTTTGAGAAATGGATGATTTTTCAAGTTTAGATTATTCTCAATCATGTTGAATAGAAAAATGGATTGATAGAAGCATAATGAGAAGTAGGTTGAGTTGACGGAGTCCAAATTCATTCATTCATTTATTCATTCTATTTACATGTGTTGCTCGAGGACTAGCAACATTTAAGTTTAGGGGTATGATAATTTGTATTTTTATGAATTATCATGGCCCATTTCAGACTTAATTTGTGTGTTAGTTTGAGAGATTAGGCTTAGTTTATACTCATTTAGCTTAATTTTCATCCGTTTTGCATTTTAGGAGCATTAATTAGTTTTTAGGAAATTTTTGCATTATTTAGGCATTTTTTGTTTATTTATTTAGTTTTTTCATCTTTTGTAGGAAGGACAGGACGTATGATAGCAGAGTGGATGAATTGAATGCAAGCTGAGGCATCCAGAACCAAAGAGTTGGCGCCCAGGCGCCACCCATTGGCGCCCAGGCACCACTCTACTTACTTTGCCTGTTGACAGCACACACACCCATAGCATGACTTACAGAGAGTTGGCGCCAAGGAGCCACCTCATCTACATGCAACTCAAGTGCAGACGGCGTTGAAGCCACAATTCAATAATTGCACCAGGGAGTTGGCGCCTAGGCGCCAATATGCATCCGTACGTGAATATTCCAGAGCATAAGTTACGCAAAAGGAGACTCTATATATAGATCCTAGGGGTTCGTGCGAGAAAAAAAAGGAAAGAGCCAGAGAACAAACTACAATGCAAGAGAAAGCGAGAATCAAGATTAAAGCTCAGATTGAAGAAGGAATTCAAGTCCCGTTGGTGGAAATTGCCTGAAAATAGTTTTTCTTATTCTTTCCAATTTTCTTTCTCTTCCTTATGGATACTTTTTATTTGGATGTATTGGATGTTAAGATCATATCTTTGAGCTAAACCTCTATTAGATGGATAGTTATGATGAATTGAATTCTAAACTGTATTGTTTCTTAGTTCTTAGAATATTTAGGAATGAATATTTAAGCTTATATATATAATTGCATATAATTTACCTTTGCATGTGTGAGTTTAATTCTTTTAGAAGATTAGCTACCTTGTACTATGATTTAATTGCTCTATTTACCCTTGGAAAAGGAAAATATTTGTCAGATCCACGTATAAGGCACAAGTTTCAACCTTTGTGTAAGGAGAGTTGTTTAACGGATAGGAATATACCGTTAAACCCTGTGTAGTCATTATACAAATTATGAACTTATCAATTTCACTTTATTTAATGGCATAGGAACATAGCACTTAAATAAGGTGTAATTAGCTTTATATACTGTTGGAGGACATATATGAAGATACGTGATCTTAGGCTAGTAAATTCATATGCAATTCGCTTAACAGGAACCAGAGCAATATAGTTTAGATTCAAAAATTCCGATCTATCCATCTGTCATCCCTAATCAGTAAACTCGCTTTTAGTATTGAGTAGTCTCGTGAACTCTACTCTAATTTCTTTTTCACAATCATTAGCTTAGTTAATTCATAAAACCAGAATTTTACAACCTTTGAAAGCAGTTAAGCTAAATAATAATTCAGATTAACAATTCCCTGTGAGAACGATACTCTATTAACTCTTTATTAGTTGACACGGCACGTATACTTGTGTAAATAGCGAGCAACTTAATAGACATATACGCAGGCCGTCAATGAAATCAAGAAGCTAAGCAACAAATATACATTAAAGAAATGACAATGTGACTCAATTATCATTGTGAATGGAAAATTAGTCCAAAGAGTCAACCACTTAGCAAATGAGAATAATGGCTTAATAGACAAAGTTGAAAGGCTAAAGAAAGAAAATGAAATATTAAATGAATTATTAGCTAAATTCTCTAACTCAATGAAAAGTATCAAAATATTTTTAAATATGACTACCCTAGACAACGAAAGGGGACTTAGGTATTCCACATTTGAGCAAAGTGAATGCGGTAAATCAAATGCTCCAAAATTGGTTAAAAACCAAGCCAAGACAACTATCTTTCATAAACCAAAAATGAATTATGTTGCTTGGACTAGAAGGTTGACTTGGGAACCCCATAGTGCATGGAGCCTTACTCCAAGACTCTCAAGGGCATGTAATTTATGCAATAAGTTTGGTCATAAAATTCATTAATGCAAAATAAAAAAAATTATATGATCAAGGTGTCAAATTAGTTTGGATACTAAAGAGCATTGGATTTGTTCCTTCTAAAGTAGAGTAATGTAGACTCTAATAGCTCATTAACCCAAATGGACCCATAAAATGGGTACCAAAGAGACAAGCTTTATCTGAAAATTTTTATAGGTATATCTTAGATCAAAAGCCAACAACATATAATTCATGGACAGTGGTTATTTAAGACACATAACAAGAGAGAAAGGATTATTCCATGATATCAAACCGTGTAACGATGAAACTGTTGCAATTGAAAATAATGAGAAAGGTAAAATAAAAGGTTAAGAAAATATTTATGGTATTTCAAATGCATGTATTGAGAATGTGTTATTTGTTGAAGGACTTAAACACAATTTAATGAGTATTAGTCAATTATGTAATAAAAGCTACCAGGTCGTGTTTGAATGTTCTATATGCAATGTCTTTGATGGAGATCACATAGTCTTTAGTGGCAAAAGACATAGAAATATATATTTGGTTTTCCTTGATGAATTAGATGGAAATGTCTTATGGCCATTGATAATAATTCATGGGTTTGACACAAAAGACTTAGACATATAAATATGTCAAACATTAAGATCCTATGGAAAAGGAGCCTGGTACAAGGGTTACCAAAACTTAAGTATGACAAACATAAAATTTGCAAGAGACGTTAGTTGTCCAAGCAGTCCAAAATGTCATTTTCCTCTAAAAATAAAATTTCAACCTGAAGGCCACTTAAACTATTACACATGGATATCTATGGGTCATTCGACATTTTGACTCTTGCAAGAAAAAAATATATTTTTGTTATTGTTGATGATTATTCAAGATTGACATGGATAATACTATTAGCTAGTAAAGATAAAGCCTTATCAATGTTTGTTACTTTCTCAAATTTGGTGTAAAATGAAAACCAAAATTCGATCATATCAATTGAAAGTAATCATGGTGGTGAATTTGAAACCAAATGATTTATAGAATTTGGTAATGAAAAAGAAAGTCACCATACATTTTCTGCACCAGAAACTTCCCAACAAAACAGGCTAATTGAAAGAAAAAATAGAACACAAGAGATGGTTACAATCATGCTAAATGAAAACAATTATCCAAGAAATTTTGGGATGAAGCTATAAGTACAACATGTCATGTAATAAACCGAGTTACCATCAGAGCAATCTTGAAAAAACCCTATATGAGTTATGAAAAAGTAGAAAACCAAATATTCCATACTTTTATGCTTTTTATTACATTTGTTTGTTTGGAACAATGGGAAAACAAGTTTAGGAAAATTAGATGCCAAGAATGATGAGTCAATATTTCTTAGATATTTATCAAATAGCAAAGCATATAGAGTTTTCAACAAAAAAAAATCAAGTAGTAAAAGAATCCATTCATGTTGTATTTGATGAATTTAACTAAACTCTCAAGAAGGAGGATGAGCTAAGTGATGCACATGACTTATCAAAGAATCTTGAAAAGCTACATGTTGAAAAGCAAGGGGGAATAGAATTGAAGCAAGATCAAACCCCGGACGAGAATATAAGTGAATGTAATAATTCCTATAAACCTCCAAAATTTTTAAAATTCAAAAATGATCATCCAATTAAGCAAGTAATCGGTAACATATATGAAGGTGTAAGAACCAGGAGCTCTAGAAATAATATATGTAGACATTTTTCTTTTATATATAAAATAGAGCCAAATTCAATAGATCAAGCCCTTAATGACGAAAAATGGATTATGGCAATGCAAGAAGAGCTAAATCAATTTGAAAATAACCAAGTATGGCACCTAGTTCCTAGACTCAAAGATTGCACAGTTATTAGTACTAAATTGGTATTTAGAAACAAATTAGATGAAAGTGGATTTGTGGTAAGAAATAAAGCTAGACCTGTGGCCAAGGTGTATTTACAAGAGGAAGGAATTGACTTTGAGGAATCATATGCTCCTGTAGCCAAATTAAAAGTCATACGCATCCTATTAGCATTTGCATCTCATATGGATTTCAAACAGTTTTAAATAGATGTAAAAAGTGCATTTTAAAATGGATACCTAAATGAAGAGGTATATGTCAAATAACCTCCTAGTTTTGAGGAAAAAGATCAATCCAAATTTATATTTAAGTTGACCAAAGCTCTGTATGAATTGAAACAAGCTCCAAGAGCTTGATATGAGAGATTAAGCAAATTTTTGATTGATCGTGATTTTCAAAGAGGAAATGTTAATACTACCCTATTCGTTAAGTACAAAAGAAAAGACATACTAATTGTTCAAATTTATGTTGATGATATTATATTCAGTGCTACTAATGAATCTCTATGTCAAGAATTTTCTAAACTTATGCCAAATAAATTTAAGACAAGTATGATGGGTGAGCTAAATTTCTTTCTCAGGCTGCAAATTAAGCAATTAAGTGAAGAAATTTTTATAGATCAATTCAAGTACATCAAATAAATGCTCAAGAAATTTGATATGTAAAACAGTAAAGGAGCAAATACACTCATGAGCACAACTATCAAAATTGACAATGATGAAAGAGGTAAACTAGTTGAACAAAAGTTATACATAAGTATGATAGGATCTTTATTGTATTCGACTGCATCTAAACCAAATATATTATTTAGCGTTTGCATAGCTGTAAAAAGAATCTTTAGATATCTAATTGACACTACTAATCTAGGACTATTGTACCCTAAGGGTTTAACATTTAATCTAATCGGCTACTTGGATGCGGATTTTGTCATTTATAGAATAGATTAAAAAAGCACTAGTGGTACATGTCAATTTCTTAGAAACATAATGGTTTCATAGTTTTTTAGAAAACAAACCATTGTTGCTTCATCTATTACGGCAACTGAATATATTGTCATCAGAAGCTATTGTTCCCAATTGCTTTGGATGAAACAACAACTTAGAGATTATGGGATACAAGGATATACCTATTACATGTGATAATACTAGTGCTATATTCTTAACTAAGAATCTCATATTGCACTCGAGAACTAAACACATAGATGTAAAATATCATTTCATTATAGAACATGTTGAAAACCATGATATTTTTCTAGAATATGTTAAAATAGAAAATCGAATTACTAATATCTTTACTAAACCATTATCAAATGAATCATTTTACAAAATTTAAAAAAATGGGTATGATTGATACTGAAATATGAAGTTAATGAAAAATTGCAAATGTATTGCTAAAAGTGATGTCTATGAATGTTATGACTTGCTTAAATGAGTTCGAAAAGGTGTAGGAAATAGTATGTGTTCTTTTTTACTTGGGTTAGTGGAGCCAGGTCGACTCCACTCATCCTAAGTTAACTTCGGATGAGTAAAGTCGACTTCAAACTTGACTTAGGGTTCGAAGTCGACTCTGCGGGCGTCGTTTCGACTGGCTCCTTTTTTAGGAATGAATGACCAATTCTTCCCTCATTCCCATTCTCAAATCCATTCTTCTTACTCCCATTTTCAAATCCTTTTCAAGCTCTAATGAAACCAATCTCTAAATCTCCTCACCAAACCAAACTTCAAAGTTTTCATCTTCTCCACATCGATGGCACCTAAAGCAGTTTCAAACACAAGCAAACTTCCTGTCTCTAGACTCTCCAAATCTAATGTAAGGGAGGACATGCCTAGACTGCAACGGACATCATCCAAATGAGCTAGGGATGAGGCTACGAGATCTACTGGTCGACAGGTCAGATTTCAACAAGGTAATACCTCTACCTCCATACCTAGAGAGGAAGAAACTCCAGAAATTAGTGAAAGAGTTGAAGTTATGGGAAGAAGAAAGGGAACCCCTGTCCCAAGGGGACAAGTTCTCGAGATGCCAGTAGAATATTTTAAAACCGAGCGTCAATATAGTCGATTCTATAAGCACTTGTATGAGAGGAAGACTTTCTTACCAAAAATCATTGATTTCAAGTTTTTACATAAATATGAATTTAGTATTGAGGAACTACTTGACTATTAAGGGTGGAACACTTTATTAAAGATTATTCTACTATTTATGGGATCAAAAATATGTGAACACATATGTAAAAGGAGTAGAGATTAATCTGAGTGTGGGATAT
Organism: Annona squamosa; assembly: GCA_035584095.1. NCBI lineage: Eukaryota > Viridiplantae > Streptophyta > Magnoliopsida > Magnoliales > Annonaceae > Annona > Annona squamosa. Next base: position 257 of record JAXCLR010010274.1, on the reverse strand, counting down.
GGTATAAGTAAAGGAAATGCACTTACATAGGTGGTTGATATTTTAGGCGTACCTTCCTTTGAAGACCTGCTTCCAGCAGGGCTGACACTCACTCAAATGTACAATCAGTTAAAAAGGAGCAATAAATTGTTGGAAACAATGCTTCAAAATAAAACAAATTAATCAAAGACTGAGTTTTGAGATTAACAAAGACTAACTTGAGTATATTTTAAGTACTAATGAGTTTGTTATGTGATTTAAAGAACTTAGGTGGCCAA
>JAXCLR010010273.1:0-11119 GCA_035584095.1 Annona squamosa | reverse complement strand
TAATCGCCTTATAGTTTTGATTGTCTTCATGTGTCTTGCTTTTCTCTTAAAGTAATCTTTTCATGCATATGATTTGAGAAGTCTAGTTTGTCTTTCATATTCATCTTATCTCAATTTTGCCTTGAACTTGATGTCACTATTGACTGTGACAAAAATAGTCTTCTTCAAGTTAAAGTTGAAGTTGGAGTAGACTTTGCCTGCGATTTCACCCAAGTCGCATGTGGAGTCAAGTTTGGTTGGGACTTCACCTTTGTTCCAATCTAAGTTCAACGCTGGAACGAAAATGCTGCTTGAAGTTGATATTGGAGTCGATTTCATCTGTGACTTCACCCAACTCGCAGGTGGAGTCGACTTCGTTTGTAACTTCGGTATGCTCAAATCCCTAGTTTCAACGCTTTCAAAAAATCGCTTGTTGAAGTCGCTTGTGGAGTTGACTTCGGGATCGACTTCGCTTAAGTCGAAGTCGGAGTCGACTTGATGATCGACTTGGTCTGCTATTTGATTTTTTATTCCTTAAAGATATTCACAAAACTGATTAGTAATCATAATGTATTCAAATTTGTATTTGTTAATCATTAAAACTTGTGCTTTGGTCAATTTGTTTTTCGGTTCAACTATTGTTTCCAACAATTCTCATGTTCTTAAAACATTTCATCAAACCCTTTTCAAAACAAGCATATGCATCATGCATGACATTTTTATCCGTCTGGTAGGTGACACTTACCATGTGATCATCCTTCGTCCTTAGGAGAGAAACCATCTTAATTGATAACTCGCGAGCCAGACAATTATCCGTATCCTTCTCCCATTTCAGGGAGAGCGTCGCAGGCATTTTGCCTTTTGAAGTGACTTGGCCTATGTAGAGAGGGCCCATCTTGCAACCGCCTCCGGTGTGAATATCCTCTACAGTAGACCTAGTACATAACTCTTGTGTACATTTCTTTTTTCATATTCATTTGTTAACATGTTTTTTATAAAACTCCACAGACCTTAGTATGTGACTTTTCCTTTTCAAAATTTGTTGCTAGCATATTATTTCAAAATACTACAGACCTCGGCCTCTATTCCTTTTTCTAACTTGAAAACTTGGCACAACCCAAGTTAACAAGTTAATAAAAATATTTCGTAAGGATGATCAACCTTAAATAATTTTGAAAATATTTAAATAGCATTTTCATAAATCATTTGAAATATTTCTAGATAACAGTTGAGCAATAATTTTTTCAAAATATTTCTAAAATGGTTGTAAATAGTTTTGGAATGATAAAAAAATCTCAAAAATATTTTAATATTTTGAAAACAAAAGACTTTCTTGAAAAATGCTTTTCTTCTCATTTTTGGATTTTTTATGAACAAAGGATATGCAAGCACCTAATTGTACTTTTCCATTTGATATCATATAATTTATCCACATAACCCATTGGTCATTTTTACATAAGCTTGTATGATCCTTTGATCATTACTTTAATAACCATTACTCAAATCATTTTGTATAATCGATTTATCGATTGATCTTCCTTAAATTCTTTTTAAAACAATAGTGTTTGGAAATTCTGAAATAAATCAATATTTAAAGAACTTTTAAAAAATTTTAAAAATATGTCATTAAAACACTTCAAAACCTTTTGATAAAACTATTTTCGAAACATTTATCTAAAATACATTTTAAAAAAAACATTTTCCTTTCACTGCAACCTTCTCATCATTTCCATTTCAACATTTCCATCCCCACATTCTTTAACAGTTCAAAGGATTTGCTTACAATGAAGCAATTAATAAAATCACATTTTCAAAAGGTTTGCTTGCTTACCTCTTGTTTTGCTTCAGTCCGAATCCTTTATCATTTCTTTTTCTTTTTCTATACAAGTGAAAAGGATATTTTATCCATACTATTTCATGACTTAGGTTGCTTCCCATGCATATTTCATGATCCTTTATTACCGTATGCTCATATAGGTTAACTTTATAAAGATACTTGGTCATTACCTCATTATATGGATTTTTATTCATAAATCTTTTCAAAATTCGGTTCACATATCCTTATAAAATATTAATCTTGTTCCTATCCAATTTATGTTGCTAATATTCATAGTTACTATTCATGATCACTGTTTACGGTCACTGTTCATAGTTACTGTTCACTGTGGTTATGTTCACAGTGAGTGAGTTACTGTTTATGGGTTCTAAAAATTGACATTTTTTTCAAAAATAGAAAATACCATGACATAGTTTATGTTTTTTATATCATGAAAAATTCATAAATTGAATTCATCATCATTAACTTGGCTAAATAAATCATTTTCTCTATATACTAAAAATCAACATAATTTCACTTAAGCATAATCCATAAATCATGAAATCAATATATCATCATTTCTACATCATAATTATAATAAAAATTTATCCCAAATCATCGTTTAGCAATATTGGAGCATTATTTGCACATTTTATACATGATTTTCCCGAATGCTCTATTTTTGCCCCAAATTTTCGATGTTTAGGCATAATTCCATTGAGCATTATAACTATATTTATTTTATTATGATTAGGCATATTTAAGCATGATTTTACCCTACTTAACATCCAAAAGAATTTTGGAAAGAGTTCACTTACCTCAAGTGAAAAACCCCTCCTCCTTAATTTCTCTCTCTTTCCTCTTCTCTCTCTTTATCTCTTGCTCCAAAACGTGGGGGGGATGGTTTTCTCAAGGTAAGGAGGCTTTGGGGAGGTGTGTTGGACGTCCAAGAATGGTCCACTATTTATAGCTTTTGATTTTTCATGAATTTACAATTTACCCCCTTGAATTTGGACTAAATTATAAATATTTTTGCTTATGTCATTTCCACCTCATTTCCGCTAATTATCTTATTATCCCATGTGGAATATTTCTGGCTACACATTGTTCAAGCAAATCATCTCCATAATTGCTCAAATTTCATTAAAAGGTGTGATTAATCTCAACCGTTGATCATCCATATTTGATCAAATCTCAACCCTTGATTTTTTTCTCACCAATTTCCATGCAACATTGAGCCTTGTGCATCCCTATTCACATCCACTGTAGCATGCTCCTCATTAATCATTTTGTTTTTTTTTTTATGAAAATGCATCTTTTAATCCCAAATCAATCTCATCCATTGATCAAGTGATAAATTTAAATCTTGGCCATTGATATTGGACACCAAATCCCATGAAATCCCATGCCCACTCCCCCTTTGATTTTTGTGCACATTTTCATTTAATGAAAATTCTTTTTAATTAATTAAAATTAGCAAAAGTCACACTATCCATTAATGAAAAAGTAAAAGTGGCTTTTGATCCTCAATTGATGCTTGATCTTGATCCTTTATTGACAATTTTTGATGAATCTTGGACCGCTCATCATGTTTAGCATAATATTTTGATCATCTATAAAAAATTTCACTTTAATCCAATGTCCGGATTGCAAAATATGGATTTTTCTATGTTTTCTATACAAAAATCTATTAAAATTCGAAAATTATTATTTTAATCCAAAAAGCAATTTTATCCTTTAGTGGGAAGCTTCTTTTTTATCTTTTATGATTAAGTTAATCCAAAGTAATTAACTTAATATATTACTTAATCCCACATTTACTATTCATACTTCACTATTCATGTTTACTATTCATTTGAACTAGCATTTCGTAATGGGGTATTTAATCCTCCAATTCCTCATATTGCAAAACTATTATCAATATATTTTATATAAAGATTAATACATTACCTAGGGTTTATATACATGCTTTTAGGATTGGGATTTTACAGAAAAAGTATGAAACTCTACATCAGATAGTGGGACAAAGTCACATAAAAAGGGCAAGATATAACGTGATGAAAGAAAGATGAAAATAAAACAGTTAATTCCCTCATGTCTTACTTGTGGTAAAAATCATCGAGGAACATATTGGAAAGTAGGAGGGAAGTGCTAGAAGTGTGGAAAAATTGGTCATTCAATTTAGAAGTGCACAGGTGAGATCACATGCTATAAATGTAGATAACCTGGGTATCGAGCAAAATATTGCATAGGAAAGTTTGAAAAGAAACAAACTAGAGAGCGTCAAATATTACAAATGAAGCCACTAGCACCATCATTTCGTGGCCCAAAACAACAAAGGCAGAAGACGAATGCTATGGTACATGCTATGACTAATGCAGAAGCCCAAATTGCACACAACGATGCTCTTATTGATACATTGCTTATTCACTCTTATTCTGGCAAAGTATTATTTGATTCCAGCGCTACACATTTCTTTATTTCTTGTGCATTTACTACAAAATATGAAATGTGCATGAAAACATTGATATGATTGTGAATGTGAGATCCCTAGTATATCAACTAGCAAGTACAGATAGAATTTGCAAAGCCTGCCCAATCAAAATAGGAGAAATAAATTTAGAAGCAAACTTGATATTGTTGTCTATGCATGATTTTGATGTAATATTAGAAATGAACTGGTTATTTAAGTGGAAAGCAATAATAGATTATGATGATCGAAAAATTATTTTTAAAATGTCCAAGAAGATAGAGGTGGTTGCAGATAAATCTCAGCAAGTAAAAATTATTTTTGCCATGAAAGCTGTAAAGTCGATAAGCATAAGATGTTAAGCACATTTAGCTTCAGTAGTTAATATAAATAAAAAAACTTTATCTCTTAAAGAGATATCGATAGTGAAAGAATTTTCTGATATTTTTCCTATGAAGTTGCTAGGATTACCCCCTCAGAAAGAGATAGAATTTGCAATGGATATATTATCTAGAGTACTTTCAATTTCTAAACAACCTTACAGAATGGCCCCAACAAAAATGACAAAATTAAAAATACAGTTGCAAAATTTATTAGATAAGAATTTTATAAGGCCAAGTGCATCACCTTAGGGAGCACTCGTTTTATTTGTAAAAAGAATATATGGTAGTTTGAGATTATGCATTAAATATAAAAAACTGAACAAGATGATTATAAAAAATAAATACCCTTTACCTCGAATAGATGATTTATTTGATCAACTACAAAGGACGACTATATTTTCAAAAATTAATTTGCAGTTGGGATTTCATCAATTGAGGATTAAAGAGGAAGATATACAAAAACTGCTTTTCGAACTCGGTATGGACATTATGAATTTTTGGTAATGTCCTTCGAGTTAACAAATTCACTAGCTGCATTTATGGATTTAATGCAAAGAGTGTTCAGACCCTATTTGGATAAATTTGTGGTCATATTTATAAATGACATTCTCATGCATTCAAAAACAAAGAACGATCATGTTGAACACCTTAAAATGGTATTGCAAACCTTGAGTGAGAATAAATTATATGCAAAATTGAAGAAGTGTGAGTCTTGGATGCATAATGTTCCATTTTTAGAGCATATTGTCATAGCAGAAGGTATTATGATGGATCTTGCTAAGGTAGAGGAAGTGGTTAATCAGCAAAGGCCAATAAATGTCATAGAGATATGTAGTTTTCTTTGTCTTGCAGTTATTATCGCACATTCGTGGAGGGTTTCTCTCGGATATGTATTCCTCTTACAAAGTTAATAAGAAATGGGGTAAATTTTCAATAGACTGATAAACGTGTTTTGTAATAAAATAAACTTTAGAAGTGCTAGATTTTCTTTTTTGTTTGTTGAATGTGTGTATAACATATATATTTTGTGTGTATGGTGTCAAAGATATTTATAGTATTAATCCTTTTATATTGTATGAATTGTATAGATATATGTATTATATATGATGAAAAATATTATAGTATAAGAGATATGTATGATTATAATGAATTTGTGAAGAAAAAGGGAGTGTTTGTAGTTATAATAAAGTGATATCGGTTATTTCTTGCTGTAAAGAATTATTTGGTGAATGTTTGTATTTAGGGAACGTCCTAGTTACAGATGAGATATTGCCGAAATTTTTATAAAAAAAATTTTGAAAAAAAATTTTGACCACTTTTATTCTTATTTGGTGTATAAATGTAAGTTAGGTTATGGACCTTATTATTTCAAAAAATTCCTGACATGAAATCCTCTCACAAACTCAAAGTATAAAGACGTCATAGGTGGAGGCACTAGATAGGATCATATTAGTGTTGAATTAAGATTAACTTATTTATATAAAAAATTAGATTGAGTTAGATTCAATTAGATTAGGTTAAATCCGGTTAGAGCTAGTTAGATTTTGATGAATTGTATTGAATTATATTATTTGTGCTTTAAATTCTATAATTAAATTATAAATGACCTTATAAGGGTCTTAAGATCATATTACAGGTGTTAAATTAGAATTAACTCATTAATATCAAAAATTAGATCGGGTTAGATGCTGTTAGATCTCGATAGATCTGGTTAGATCCAGTTACATTTTGATAGATTCTATTAAATCATATTATTTGTGTTTTAAATTCTATAATTAAGGTATAAATAACTAATAAGGGTTTTAGGACCATATTATTGGTGTTAAATTATGATTAACTCATTAATATAAAAAATTAGATCGAGTTAGATTGGGTTAGATATTTTTAGATCTAGTTAGATTCTGTTATATTTTGATTATTTCTTTAAATTATATTATTTGTGTTTAAAATTTTGTAATTAAGGTATAAATGATCTTATAAGGGGCCTAGGGTCATATTATAGGTGTTAAATTCTGATTAACTCATTAATATTGAAAATTAGATTGGGTTAAATCTAATTAGATGCTGTTAGATTCAATTAGATCTAGTTACATCCTGTTATATTTCATTAGATTTTGTTATTTTTTAGCTTGTATTATCTGAGTGTTAATTTTTGTTACTAATGTATAAATGACCTTATAAGGGGTTTAGGATCATATTACAGATACCTCATTAATATAAAAATTAGATTGGGTTAGATCCAATTAGATCGGGTTAGATCCAGGTAGATCAAGCTAGATCTAATTAGATGCTATTATTTTCAAAAATATAAAATAATATTAAATTTTCAAAACTTCAAAAATAAATATTGAAATCGTAATTGTCAAGAGTAACTTCTTTATATGAACTTTAAATAATATAATATAATTTCTCATGTAAAAATATTTTTTGAACTTTATCAATTATAATGAAATCTTATTAAAAATAATATTTTCTAGATAAATATTTTTAAAAATATTAAATAATGAAAAATTATGTCTACACATATTTTAGTAGCCGATCTATTGAATTAATGGAATAGATTTAGATTTTACGTACATATAATTTAAATTATATTAAAAAATAAAACATACTCACACTTTTTTAAATATATACTTGCGCCATAAATTTTCCTCAATACCCTTTTTTCCTTTTTTTTCCCCACATGGAAAGCGCTTCTCATGGGTAGGCTACCGAACACTTCGTGAACAACCGGATTCTACCCCTTCTTCTCATGAATTCCTTATGCACTTTTTTTTATCGATTCCTTTTTTGATCAAAATTACTATCATCTAAACCATTCATAATACAAATCGCACGTGTCTTATTTATGTAGTTATATCTTTGATTCTTTATTCTATTTTTATCATCATCATTTTGAGCTAAAAGCTTCTAAATTTTCTGAACTATCAATTTTAAATAGAGCTGTGATATACATTCTTTTGATCTACATTGGTCATTGAGTGAATTCTGTTCTTTTTATCGAATTAAAGGTTTTGATAATCATATATTTCGCTCAATTCACATGAAATTGTGTAAATTTCCTTGACCGTTAAAATGCACTAGCTGGGACTTGTCTGACATTTTTTTGTCCATCTAGAAGTGGTGTTTTGAAAATCGGACAGGACCGAACGGTTTGACCAGTTGAACCACGAACCGGCAACTTAGCGGTTCGGTTTAGGTCCGGTTCTTGAATTTTGAAGAAAACCGCGTGAATCGTTTGAACCGAGCGGTCGAATCGCGGTTCGGTTTGCTGGTTTAAAAAATAAAATAAATAAAATAAAATAAAAATATCACGCGGGGCCTGCTCCATCCTGTCCTGTCCCGTCCCGTCCCGCACTCCCGCTCTGCCTGGTGCCCTATTCCCTGTTCCCTGTTCCCGTTCCCGCTCAATCATCTCTTCCACATTAGGGTTTCCAAAACCCATCGGCGGCGGCCTTTCCTCGTCTGTTAGCCGGCGAGAATCGACGTCCAGCGAGGTCCCGCACTCCTGCTTTGCGTGGCGCCTTGGCCCTTGTTCCCTCTTCCCGTTCCTGTTCAATCATCTCTTCTGCATTAGGTTTTCCAGAACCCATCACCGGCAGCCTTTCTCCATCTGTCAGCCGGCGAGAATCGACGTCCGGCAAGGTCCCATCTCTCCCGTCCCTCCCTCCCGTTTCGATTCCCGCTCGCTCAGCCCCTCTCTCACAGATCGTAGGTTTTGACAACCCATCGCCGGCAGCCCCTTTCCCCATCTTTCCGCCGGTGAGAATCGTCATCCGGCGAGGCGGCAACAACTACAGCAGCCTCCACTAGTTCAGCCACAGTCCAAGGCTGGTCTGCGCCGGCTTTGCCTCTTCTACTCGTTATGCCTCCTCCTGTCCTGCACCGGCTCTGCCTCATCCTCATCGCCAGATTCAATCATAGAAGAAGACAGCGTCAGCAATATCATCCATTTTAGGAGAAAAAAAACTCATACCCAATCCGAGGTAGCACCGTACCAGACTACCAGTTTTCCGTGTGTGCGTGCATATGCTTAGGTTTTGATTAAATGATAGCAGTGTGCGTGATTTGAATTGAATGTTGAAGCTTTGCATTTTTTATATAATTTCATTTTGGTAATAAAAAAAGCCTGCACTTGGACCAGAATCCATGAGCATGCTGATATGGACAAAACTCAGAATCTTTACATGTTTTATTATGTGGATATGTATAAAAAATTTCTGCATTGTGGCCCACACTTCATATGGCCTAGAAAAATAAAGAAAAGACCAGATGTGGATAAGTTATTATGATTTTAGTTTTATTTATTTAATTTTTTAAATATCATGCAATATTTTAGATGGCTTATTATTTAAATATTTGAATATAAGATGTGCATGCATGATAAAATGTTGTTTATAATTTGACTTGTAGGTTTTAAAAAAAATATCAAAATCCCAATCAAATCACTCACCTACTTAGCCAGCGAGTGTCCCAAATATGAATAGTAGTTCTGCATCAGTTGCTATGGAATCTCGTGGATTAAGAGATAGAAATGATACAGGTTGGAATCACGTAACAGAGGTTGAAAAAGGAAAGTATAAATGTTTACATTGTGGGAGAGTATTTAGTGGCGGAGGAATTCACCGTATGAAAAAACACTTAGCGAAGGTAAAAGGTGATATAGTAGTTTGCAAGGATGTGTCATACCATATACAACAACAAATAAAAATTGATTTAGATGGCATTATTTCTCAAAAAACTCATAAGCAACTTTTCAATGCCACAGAAGACAGTTCATTTATATCATTACATGCCATTGATGAAGAAGTTGAGGAAGTAAGGGAAATTAATCAAAATGCAACAAAAAATTTAAAAGGGATTTCAAAGTTCTTTCCAGTGCAAGCTAAAGGAGGAGTTCAACCTTCTATAAAATACGATATGGCTAGAAAAGATGCTATTGATCGAGCTCATACTTCCATTTGTCGTTAGTTTTTCCATTATTGCATCCCTTTCAATGCAGTGAATTCTTCATATTTTCAAGAGATGGTAGACAACATTATTACCATTGGTCGTGGATTTAAAGTTCCTACATATCATGATATGTGTGTTTTTATTTTGAAAAAAATTATCAAGAAATTCAACAGGTTGTCAATTCCTACAAAGAAAAATGGAAAGAATATGGATGCACCATTATGGCTGATGGTTGGACAGATCAGAAGAAAAGAACTTTGATTAATTTTCTTGTTTATTTTCCTAAAGGTACAATTTTTCTTAAATTTGTTGATGCATCTACAGAGATAAAAACTGCAAATATGCTCTGTGATCTGTTTAAAAAAGTTATAGAAGAAGTGGGTTTAGAGCATGTTGTTCAATTGGTAACTGATAATGCATCAAATTATAATGTTTGGACACCATGTGCAACACATTGCTTGGATTTAATGTTGGAAGCTATTGCAAAAATTGATGTTGTAAGTACGGTGATTGATGATGCTCATTCCATTTCTACTTTTATATACAACAACAGTTTTGCACTTGCATTGATGAGAAAATACACAGATGGAAAGGAATTAATTCGGCCCGCAATGACACGGTTTGCAACTCACTTTTTGGCAATTCAAAGTCTCTTGACATGTAAAGATAGATTAAGAGCCATGGTTGTCAGTAAGGAATGGGATGATAGAAAGTGGCGTCGTAATCTAAAGATGAAGTCAATAACCGATCTAATACTTTGTTCTGCATTTTGGGAACGATGTGAGATTATTGCATCAGCATTTGAGCCGCTTGTTCATGTACTACGATTAGTCGATAGTGATGAAAGACCTTCAATTGAATATATTTTTGAAAGCATGCGAAGGGCGAAGAAAGCAATAGAGAAAACTTTCAAAAAAATCAATATGGATTGTAGTCAAGTGCTCAACATCATTGATACTCATTGGGAAAATCAACTTCGTCGTCCTCTTCATCTAGCAGGCTTTTATTTCAATCTAATGTTTTTCTATCATGTTGATCGGGAGACTAAATTTCATACATGGTCTAGAGTACTTAAAGTAATTGAGAGACTAAATCGTGAAGACATGGAAGCACAAGTTAGTATCAGTGAAGATGCAAAATTATATCGAGATGCTATAAGAGACTTTGGGAGGCCAGCGACTATAGCAGCATGTTATACTTTGGATCCAGGTATTCAAAATTGTGATTATAATATATTTTTTGAAATTTTAACTACATTACTCTTCTATATAATATTGCAGCTCTTTGGTGGGAGTCCTATGGGTGCAGAGATCCAAAACTATAAGTCGTTGCTATTAAAGTCTTGAGCTAAACTTGTAGCTCATCTGGTTGTGAGCGAAATTGGTCTGTATTTGAACGTATACACACCAAAAAGAGAAATAGATTGGAGCATGGAAGATTAAATGATCTTGTTTATGTTCAATATAATTTACGTTTGCTTGAGAGGTATGATTAAATTCAATGTGATTTGTGATTAAT
>JAXCLR010010272.1:0-11122 GCA_035584095.1 Annona squamosa | reverse complement strand
ATATAATATGCTTGCTCCTCACATGTACAACCCAAAATTGGTTTTACCAAAATAAAAACATAGAAAGAGTGAGACTTTTAGTATTTCATTAGACATCCTCTTACAGTTTTCCTTATTTCTCTACATACAATCAAGAGGTCACTACAAAGGAGAAGAAAGGTTTCAAATAAATTACACAATTACAATTCATAAGCAAGAGTTTAGGTATGGGACTGGATTTTGTGATGCCCGGTAGATTGATTAAGCAGGGAAAATTAGTTCTTGTAGGTCCAACTACTGACCTACGGATGTGGACACATGTTCCCGTAGAACATGACTCTCAAATTGCTTTGCCTTAGTTTTTAGACCTACTATTGTAGCCCTTTGCATTTCAAAATTCAAATAGGGCCTCTTCAATGTGAAAGTGAAAATGAAAATTGATAACTACTTCAGTTTCCTCCTCTAGCTTTGGTTTTCTCACTTGGTTATGTGTGCTTCTCATTTTTACACACATTTTCTTTTGACTGCTTCATACTTATTCTCCTTTCTTTTGGTTATTGTTCTCCTTTTCTCTTTGATTTCCTACTTGGCACACATGGTAAATTTGTTCATTGTCTGTAAAACCCTTAAAATTATTACCCATAAAAAAGCCCTCAAAAGTATTCTTGCAAACCATATTTGGTGAGGGACTACTCTAAAAATTTATTAAAGCCAAGGAATATTTTTAAAAAATAACATAATTCAATAACATTAAATAATATGAATAGGAAGAGCGGTCGTTATAAGAAAGAAAGTGGAAAAAAACGGAAGAAAAAGGGGAGAACTGCGAAGGGAAGAGAGAGAGAGAAGGGAAGAAAGAGGGAGCGAATATTGTAATGGATTTTGATTTCATTGATAGGGTTTGAGGTTGGGAAATTTTGGGGGAAAAGTATATGGAAATTAGGTAAGCCATTTATTTTAAATTTTTTTTGTTTATCTTATTTAATAAGTTTATTTAATATATGGTGATGATTTGAAAGTGTTTTGGTATAGAGTTATAATATTTTTAATGTTAGAATTAAAAATTTTGAACCCTAATAAGGTGAGAAAAATGAGATTTTTTCGTAAAGATAAAATATGAGTACAAAACTTAGATTGATAATTTTAGAGTGATTTTTTGTGATGAAATATCATTGTTATTTTAGAAATTTGAGGTAATGTAAAAGTTTGGTGTTTCCAGATAGGTGTTTGTAACTTAAAAAGAGAAAATTAGGATATCTGAGAACAAAAATAAAGAAAATAATTTTGGAATATTATTTAAGAATATTGTTATTGTTTTGGTATAGATTAAAGTATAGAAGGCATTGGAATTTTATAAAGTCAACACGTAAGGATTTGAAAATTTGCAAGAAAGATAAGTAGGAATTTTTCTGCTTTTGTTTGGATGCTTATGGATGTATATGGATGTTTTTTTATTACAAGCATAGATGTTGTGGGATGGATTAGATGTTTTATTTCAGATTTTTATGCAAAATTTTTTTTCTTAAGACAAGTGATTTTTATATCTTTAATTTTTTGGTTGGACCAAATAGTTTCAGAAATTATTCAAGACAATGGTAACATTGTGATGTTTCTAAATTTTACAAATTATATGAGTTTGATGGAAAAATTTTATAATGAGCACATCGACATGAGCATGAAGTATGAGTGCATTGTTGCATGTTGAGTATGACATATGATGATGGTTCTCCAGGTAAGCCAAGGAATGAGAGGAGTTGCAATTTATTGTGGTATAGCTATGTAAAATGTTCGATGATGATGAGTCTACCCAGGGTGCCAGAGCGACATGGATGTGATGATAAGTATAAGCATTTGCATTGCATGAGCATTTAGAGCATGATTGCTTGCATGAGCATGTTATGGATGAGCATATGAACTTTAAAGATTTTGATGTTTAAGTTATTTCATGAGAATGATGTATTTGCTTGAATATTTATGTTTTACCATTATCCTCCTTACTGAGCTAGCCTAGATTCACATTTTCTTATGTTAATGTTTTTAGATGATAAGACTTAGGTAAGAGCCCAACATAGAGTTGGCGCTTAGACAGAAGTGAGGAGAGATCCTCGTCCATCAAAGTATATATAAGTTGGATCTTAGTTAGTAGAAAAAATCAAACTTAACATTTTAGTTGATGCATAAATGAATTATATTATGAAGACTTCTTTGTAAAGCTTATTTTATTATGAAGTTGATATGTTATTGACTATGACTGTGGATTGAAGGAGATTTAGATAATTTATTCTAATTGGCTTACATATTTTTATGTTATATGTTGTAATAGATTTCATAATAAGAGTATACTTGTACTGGATAATTCCATTTAACCCTTTAGCTTCATGGTTGTGAGGAGATGATGCTGAATTTTATTATATTTTTTTAATGAAATGTAATGACCATTGGCTAAGGGAAAAGGCTAGCCATCGAGGCATTACATTCTCTTGACTTATTAGTGAGAGTTTAGAAGGCTAGTACAACTCAGGTAGAGGCTCTCTTTGGTAAAGTTAAAATCGTGCTTAAAGATAGAGGCCCATTCATGCTTACATCAAAAGTAGCCTTTTTGATGTGAAGACATTGGGGGAGACACTTATCTTAGTGAGATTAGGCAAATAGCTGAAGGTCTACCTTGATTAGCTAAAGCAAGGATATCTTTAAATTCATAAAAAGGAAATAGGCACTTTCTAATTTAAAACAAAATTTAGAACTTAATGATTTATAAGCCACAAGAGAGGCTTACTTAACTCATTTGTATAAAAGCTTTTCATTTTTTTTTGTTGGACAAATTAAATAAATAAAAAGCATAATTGTTATAGATCTTATATTACAGGACTAATTCAATGCACTCGGATGCATTGAAATTTCAATGCACCTAGTGCAAAACTTATTTTTTTACTTATTTGAAAATTTTTTTGCACAACTATTAATCTAAGTGTATTTAACATGTGTATTAATTTTTACTATTTTTAGAAATCTTTTGATTTTTTTGGATTTTTAAAAACCAGTGGAATTTTAGTAATTTTAAATTACTAAAAATGCTACTAGTTTTTAAAAATTCAAAAAAAAATCTAAAAATTTCTAAAAATGGTAAAAGTTGATACACATGTGACTACACCTAGTTTAATAGTTGCATGAAAAAAGTTTCGAAAAAATTTTAAAAGGGGTTTTTGCACCCGGGTGCATTGAATCAGTTCCCCTTATATTATGCTCCCCTAGTGAGAGGCGACTTCTCTTTGACGTAAGACTCTCCTTCTTATTTTCCATAATAAGGAGAAAAATCAACCACATTAAAAGTAGCAAAAAGCTTGTATGTTGGATAGCTCAATCATATAGGCATTATCATTAATTTTTTCCAAGACTCAAAATCGACTATCCGCTCAGGGAGACAATTTTGTGTGGGAGCGAATAAAATATGTCTTCACCAATTGAATCTGAGTTGTCTTATAATTCTATATGCTCTTGTAGACTCAAATTATATGTTAGCTTGTAAGGATAAACCTAGGAACGAAGTTAGTAACATACCAGATAGGAGGTTTGTCATTAGGAGTGCTATTAATGACCTCTTGAATCAATGATTCATTTTCTTCAAGTAGAGACTAAGACTCCCATTCGCTTCCCAAATTAATAAAAGGCATGCAAAACCAAACTCTCAATAGGATTTATCAAGCTTAGATTTAGTAAAGAATATATTCACCTCTTCTCAAGGTTTGGATTGTTCTTTAGGCTTTGGTGGAGTTAAATTGATCTTTAAACTATTCTTTCGAAAAGGGTAGTAATTGTTGTTGTCATGAAGAACTCAATACTGACACTTATAACAGCCCATAACCAAATCTCAAATCAACAAAGTTCCTAAGTATTTATAAGTAGGTTGAAGCTTACATATAGTATGATATGTTCTAAAATTGTGCAGCTAAGCTGTCCGGTTAGAGTGCACAATATCACATTATGAGACCATAAGCCCATTGGCTCAGGAACATTTTTCCGGATATAAGTGTTAGAATTACTATTTATTCATTGCCAATAAAAATATCCTTAAATTCATTTTTACTCATTATCTTTATATCATCACTCTTCTCTCATTCCACGAAATAGATTAGGAGTCGAAATCCCATTTTCTAAGTATATATTGAATTATTGCTCTTTAAAAAATAGTTTTCTTTGAGTTATAGTATCACAACGTGTACTAGTCATAACCTACATACATTATATGTAATTTCATTCAGACGGCTAATTCACAACTTGTACTTCTAGTTAATTTCATTCATACGGCTAATTCAAATTAATTTAAATTAATCATGATATTTTTAGCTAATTCATACGAAAATGCAAAAAAATATGATTCCAAAGACAATCAAGCTTAATATTGATGCGTTATTATTATTATTATTATTATTATTATTATTTTGGAAAAAAGCTTAATGTTGATGTCTAATTTAGTGCGCAGGACAGAACATGGAATTTGTAGCAGTAATTCGTGATAGCCCTAGTGCGTTTGTGGGTTGCACAATGCTAGTATGCAAGAGGATTATCCAATCCGCTGCTAATGGAGAGTCAAGCTACGCTAGTGGGTGTGTGCTGGCTAGCAAAGTTGAACTACAGTAAGGTTGAGGCTGAAAGTGACTCACCGCTGTTTATCAACTTCCTCGAAAATAATGGGAAGATCATGTCTAACTCTGGTATTTTTATAAACAAAACAAATAGTTGTTGCTTGGTTTTAGAGAAGTGTTTGTTCTATTATGTTATTCTAAGTGGTAATGAGGGTGCTCACTCATTAACTTAGTATGCCTTGTCGTTGCGAACCTGCCCATAGGGTGGTTGGTTTCGCATGAGGGCTTCGTGCCCATCCACCGGGATTCGAATCCTGCAGTTGCCATTGAGCGGGTGTTGCTCTGGCAAAATCAAAAAAACAAAAAAAAAAAAGTATGCCTTGTCGTTTACTGAGTCACACACATGGTGGGTGCATCCTCCAAGTTTTATCACTGCAAACTACGTAAGGACTATGCTTTGTTGAATGAATGAAGTATATGAGGTCCTCATCCATGCTTTCCTCTGGTTAGTGATGGATAGATAAACATGGGTGAGGTGGTCCAAAAGATTTCTACAACTCTTTTTTAAGTAGAAATACACTATATCCAATAGATAGAGAAACATGGGTGAGGTGGTTCAAAAGTTTTCCATAAAAAAATATTTTTTAAGTAGACATACATTATATCCAATAGATAAAAAAAAAATAGAAATTGAATTTATCCATTTTAGGATAGTTAGTGGGTTGACCTAACACTCCAACCAAGTTTCACTCTCTTAGAGCCTTAAAATGTAAGAATATTTGATTTTAATTAAAGTATGTCGCAGTATAGTTGTAAATTTTAAAAATTGGACTACCGATTACATAAAAGTGGTTCCATGTAATCCCCTCATTTCTAACATATTAATAATTGATACAAAATCAACCTATTCATTGTATTTGTCATCATTTATTAATTAATTATGAGACCAAGCTTGATCTAAATTAAATATGTGCATGGACCACTTTTGTTTAAAAGTAGAATATTTATACACTAAAGAAAATGTTTAGATCCATTCATATATATATATATTAAAATATAATTTTATATAATCATTTATCCATATATTAATGATATCTTAGATGGTTTAGATATTGAAAATACTATTTTAAAATTAATATTTAGCATTAAATTATTAATTATATTGGTTTTATACATTTTCGATTGGGGCCCATAAATAGTGATACAAGAAAATGGCAAAATTTCTCTGTTATTAAAAATAATTCTTGATACAATAGATGGAGTAGATTTTTTATTAATTATTAAGATATTAATAATGAAAACATTACTTAGAAGAGAGATATTTCATAGAGGCATTCCGGTTGAAAATTATTGGACATATATTAGTTGTAATAATAGACAAATTGTGAGGGCATAGTAGCAAAACCCCTGTATGATTCAAACTCATCCTTGCTGCATGTGCATGTCATGATGTGTTGCTACTTTTTTCTGGCCCTAAACATAGGTTGAGTAATTATGGATTGATCATATCATCATTATTCAATTTAATCATTAGCCGCCCTTTGCTATATTGCGTATTGATTTCAAAAAAGGTATTGCTAATTACTTGAAGAGGCCTCATTGTATACAATATATTAGACATATGCTTAACATGCAATATTTATTTTTAAATTTTATTTTTGTTAGTTTTAAACTTTTCTTTATAAATATATTTTTCTAAGAGTAATTAATCCATATAGTAAATAAAAAATAAATTAATTAAAATTAAAAATGAATATTATAAGTTAAGCGTGTATATACATATACACACACAATATATTGTACGTACTCGGGCCTCTTATTTTGAATCAAGTGCTGGTCTCGCGCGGATAATTAATGCATGATTTGTTACGATGTAGTAGGTAAAAATTTGCGATTGAAATGCAATGGATGGCAGACCATTACTGTGAATGATTGGGACAGCAATTGAAAAGTTGATGCAGAAGTCAATATAAAGTATAAACTAGTAGGTGGGCAGCCCACGTTTCTCACGAGATGGTCCACGTGTTCTAGATTTTGGATGCAATGTTTTACGAAGCGCTGTCGTATGCATGCTTACGGACCCATTCACTTTTTTTAAAATTTTTTTTACAATATTATTAATTTATATGTATTTAATATGTGTATAAAGTTTTACCATTTTTAGAATATTTTAGATATTTATTTTTAATTTTTGGAAATTAGTAGTATTTTAGGTAATTTCTTATTTTTAAAAATAAAAAATAAATATCTAAAATACTCTAAAAATGGTAAAAATTTATAAATATGTTAAATACACTTATATTAACAGTTTTATAAAAAAAAGTTTTAAAAATATAAAAATGAGTATGTACGCCCGGAGCCTGAAGCGTTGCATGCTCATTAGCGCATACCACGGCACTCCGTGTTTTACACGTATGGCTTGAAATTATAATTATCCACGGCATTAGATATGCCCCTCATTTTCAAATTTCCGGCTGCCCTTTTAATTTATTATATGTTATACTTTCGATGGAAATGAAACGTGTTATTTGGCCGTAGGTGCACACTGCAGGTGTCCAGTACCGGCCAATTCAATACCATTTCCGCGTAATGAATCAAAACATAACTGGCTACGGTACAGAAAAAGTTTATAAATACCAAATATATGTCTTGTATCAAATGCAGTCCCCTATCTACTATTTTAGTCGTTATTTTTACCCTGTTTATGGGTATATCACACATTTATAAAAATGTTATACATGACCACATATTTTTATAATATTTGTATAATATTTCTAAACATGATAATTCCCCGTGTATTTTTTTGTTGGATTTCAGTTTTGCACTTTTAACAAAATTCTTCTATCTAAAACCTTAACTTCCCTCCTCCATCCTCTAGTAAAGAATGATTTTCATGGCGTATTGTTATACTATTGTATTTTTGATAATGACATACGCGAATGACCTATTTATCTGTCTCGGTTTTGATTTTAATTAAAGATATTTTGGTAACAACACATGGAACATTGTCATATTTGAAAAGATGGGGAAAATATTCGATTATATTTGGAATTAACCCACTTCTTCAATTAAAAGTTCAATTGTTATTTATAGCTAAATATAAATAGCTACGCTAAGCATTATCTTTTGGTTGCCATAACCGTAAAGCAATCATGTATTTTTAGTGAAATATGCTTATGTACCTAACTTCATTTATAACATTTTGTTATATAAATGAAAAAGTTTAACTACATACGTTAATATTCATAATAGAAAAGTACTATGCCCATTTTCAGTCATTAGCACGATATATTCAATAAACAGACGTAAACCTAGAAGAGGGCACACGTAAATTTCGAGAATGACTAATGTTATCAAATGGGTTAAATATGACTCTATTCAAATTGAGGGAGTATGAAAAAATATTGGATAAGGAACAAATAATAGAACTAGAAGAGGAACAATAAGAGATGACCAAGAAAAAGAGAAAAAATGACCATAAGAAGTAAGATAAATAAGAATGGGTGAAGCAGGAGGGGTTCCTATAAAACAAGGGGAGATTATTTCCTACGCAGCAACTAATTGGAACACAAAAATGAAAAATATCCCCAATTTTTGGGGCAAGATGTTGAGTAAGGGGAAAGTGTTAGGACAAATTACATGATCAATGCTAGCATAGGCACTAGTCGCGAAGGCCTAAATAACTAAGGATAATTATGCGACTTGGGTAACACAAGTGCAAAAATGAAGAACTCTGAAGTTCCAAACATATAATGGATACTAAAGTTGCATATCCAAGTCAATTCTACCTGCGACTTAGGTCAAGTTGCAGATCAAATTGATCCCAGTATACAACTTAGATGCCAGGGAACTCAAACCTTGTAGAAACGAGTTCAAAAGTCATCAAATGGAATTCAAGCAACTTATATTTTGATTAATCAAAGATAAATTCCGTAAATTGAAGATCAAATTGCAAATGGTTGAAATTTAAAGCATATGACTCAATGTAAAGAAGGTTATATCTCAAGATTGAAGAAAATTGAGTCAAAGACAGCTGAAACATGAAGATATTAGAGCACAAAAGTTAAAACATTGAATTTATAAAGATTTGAAGTTTCTAAGAATATATTGCAGAGTGAAGTCGCAACTCAAGTCGACTTCACTTATGACTTAGGTCAAGTCTCAGACCAAGTCGACCTCAAGTTGAAACTTAGAGTTGAAGATGAGAAGAAAATCTTTTAGGAAGGAAATTTAGAGACCTAAGTCATAACCCAAGTCAACTTTAGCTTGTGACTTGGGTGAAGTCATATCCAAAGTCGACTTCAGATACAACTAAAATGATAATTGTCAAAAAATTAGAACAATAGCACATTAAATGTGTGCCACCTACCTCCTAATATTCAAAATAATTCTTTCTCTATTTAAAGCATGACAATGGGAGTTATGATGGTAGCTAGAGCATTGAGCTTTCATCTTCCCTCTAACAAGTATTCAAGTGCGCTTTAAGTGCTTAAAGAGGAAGAACTCTCTCATTCACTTCAAGTGCTACAATGTGCAATCACTCTCAAATTTTTCAAGAGTTCTTTTCTATGTTGAACTTTCTCTACACAATTTGTAATGTGTAGATTTCTTTTTGAATTACTTTGTTGTATTGCTATTTGGCTTGATGTTGGATACTAAGGTCAAGTAAAGATAATTAGGGTACAGTTTGAGTGAAACTCACTATCTGCTTGTATTATAACTGCAAAAGCTCCTTACAGCCACAATCTAGATGAAAGTAAAGGCTTTAGTTGTATTTCTGTTGAAATAGTAAAATTCAAGACACAAGTAGGGGTGAAACTTAGGTCGGTTCAATACGGGTAGTGGTCTACCCTACCCATACACTATTTGTAAAAAGCCTACTCTACCCTACCCATTTGTCGGTTCGGTTCCTAGTATACCCTACCCTACCCATTACCCATAGGGTCGGTTCCGGTTTCGGTTTCGGTTTCAAATTGGTTCCTTTAATACTCAAATAAAATATTTTAAAAAAAATTTCTATGTTATTATAAATAATGTAAAATAATACTCATTTACGTTTTAAAATCATAAGTACATATATTATTATTTATATTATTATATAAAAATATAAAGTATAGACTATCATGACTCAATCATTAAAACTAATAATATATTATAATCATAAGTTGCAAGTGTATTTATAAGAGTCTTTCGGAAGTCAATGGTGTATATATAAATTTATTTAAATTTATACTTCACAAGGTACAAAATTCATTTAAATTTGAATTTTGTTAAAATATGTGTGCACATAAGATGCCAAAGACAAAACATAATACATAGTATATAATATATATTATACATATATAATTATGCACCTAATTAATTACCCATATGAATACTTATGCGGGTCGATTTTGGGTACCCAACGTGTCTACCCTACCTGTAACCTATTTGAGGTGACTGGTAATAATTTGTATCCTACCCATAGCTATGGGTAATATTTTCTACCATATCATATCTAAATTAGGATCAAGTCGGTGGGTACCCATGGGTACCCTATTCAAACCTGCCTCAAGAATTACCACCAGGTGCCTGGTGACACATATATAATATAGTTATATAATTATTTACTTTCCCATCGGCTCTGAATACCGAATTGATTTTATTCTTGTTCTATTTGAGGAGGTAGGCGGTATACTCTATTCTATCTATACTCATATGTAAATTTTCCTACTTTGTCTTACTAAATTATAGTTGAGTGGATAGCTAACTATAAGTACTCTACTCAAGTTGAATACCAGTTACGCCGTACAAAGCATAGCCCTGTGATATGATAGTATAGGTTAATCAATATACTAGAGGAAAGCAAATAAAAAAAAAAAAGCTAGTGGCATTTACCTTGCTAGTCATGGATAAGCGCTTAATGCCCTCATGTTCATGCTTTAATCCTCCATTCTGTGGAAGTGTGAAACTTTGTACCCTCGTAGTAGTGTTAAAATTATCCATTACTTTGGAAGTTTAAGGTAATTATAGTTATTCCTTTTGAATATAGGACAACTGTAGAGGGTTAGAATTATGGGTGAAAATCATGGTGGGCAAGCGTGTGTTCAATCTTGACCTTATATTTAAAAATCTTGTTTGATTATACTTTTTATACCAGGTCGGGATAAGGTTGATTTAATCTCATATTTAATTAGGAGGTCTTGGGACAAATTACGGGTTAATTTTGGTTAAATATTGGGACAACGGGTCAAGTCAAGAAAGCAAGTTAAAGTTTTTCATATTAATATAAACTCATATTTATTAGAAATTTAAAGGTTAAACGATTTAATATTTTACTATTTAGTGAGTAAAACATAATTTTCATTGTAAAACATTAGTAATCTTTTAAAATAATTTTGTTTATAACTTAACCTTGATAAATGTGTGTATTAACTTTAAAAGAACATTTATGTAAATTTTGAATTATAATCAAAGCTGCTAAATTGCAAAATAATAATATTCATTCTTGTAAGATATAATAATATATATAATATATTTTATTTTATTGATAAATATGTGAATGAGATAACTCAAACAAC
>JAXCLR010010271.1:0-11124 GCA_035584095.1 Annona squamosa | reverse complement strand
ACAATGTTGTTCTTAATAATGGAGTTATACCTTTTTAATAATACTATTTTAGAAAATAAGATTTTTAATAAGTATTAGAATTAGATAATCAATAAAATCAAATAAAAAACAACAAAATTGCATTGCACTCAACCAATGTGCTAACCGTCTCTCATTTAAAGGAAATGACAATCATTTTGAAAAACAAATTGACCTATTATTTAACAAAGATATGAGCATTGTAATATTCAAAATTCAGGTTAGAATTTGTGATCACTTCCGTCATTTTTCTAAATATATGATTACATTTGTTAATATGGGTATAAGTGTAGTAAAATTTGAGATTAACCCTAACAAAATAGAATAAAGTTTTATTTATTGCGAAGATGAAGTAGAAAAAAGAAATTTTCGCAAATGTACCTACAACATTTAACCAATATTGCATCCGTGTTCTTTAATTTTCCGATATTGCAAATATATCCACAAAGTTTGTATGAAATTGCAAGTGTGTCCCTTCCATTATAACGCCATTAGAAGTTTTGTAAAATGACGATAATGTCTTTTAAGTCAAGTAATACATTTACAATTTTTGCAAATGTTATAAGAATATTTGGAAGAAAATCTAAAATAATAATATATGTAAAAATATATAAATTAATAAAATACAAAATATATCTATAATATTTAAAAATTTGCAAGCGTATCACTTGACTTAAAAGATATTATTGTTATTTTATAAAAAACCCTAACGGCATCCCAATAGAAGAAACACACTTGCAATTTCGTGCAAACTTTATAACGTATTTTTAATATTAGTAACTTATGCACATGAATGCAATATTAGTTAAACTTTGTAGACATATTTATAAAAATTTCTAGAAAAAACTATTTTAAGCTTTTACTTATTGATTCAATCAATATTGTAACTATTCTATTTAATTTTCGGGCCATGATTCAAAGCATAAATAGCTTTATGTTTTGATTCATAACCTAATAATATTTTTATTGGGGTTATAGCCTTGTATTTTATTTGTATATTAAATTTTACAAATTTAGACATGTGTATATTTGATTTCATAAATCAACAAGGATTTAAAATAACTTAAATACATGAAAATGTTGATTTTTGAAAATAAAAAATATAGATAAACATATTTGAACATTGTAAATTTAGTATATAAGTATTTTAGGTAAATTTAGTAGGTAAATTAGATACAGTTAACAAAACATTTCATGCCCATATCTGAATGGCTAAATAGTTGACACCAATGCGCATAAGTATATGCACCAAAAAATATTTTCATGAAAAAATGAAAAAGTCTACTTTTTAGTTTTAAGTCTAACTAATAAGGTCACAAATCTTATATTTTTAATTGTTTTTGGGAACTTCTTTGAAAATATATTTTTTATTGGTTTTGTTTATTACAAAAGATATGTTTTCGAGTCATTGATTTTGATATTGTAAAATTGTATTTTGTTATCTTATATGGGATTTTGAAAAGTGTGATGTGTTTGTGGAATTATTATTTTTGAATTTATAATACTAATTGTGATAAGATTGAACTTGAAATAAAAGGATAACTTGAAAATAGAATATGCTTGTTGAGATGCTTGGAATAATATTAGAATATGCTAAGTTGATAACTTCACTTGGAATAATCATGGAATATGCTCTTTGAGAAGTGTTTAATCTTGAATTAAGATTGATTTATTCATTTGTAATTATCTTAAGTAAATTAACATGATTGAAGCATGACTTTTCCCAAAATTTGTATTTTACAAGAATAGGGAAAAGGATGACCTTTTGATTTAGCTTTCATGCTATCTCAACTCAGGCAACCAAAAGGTCAACCTTTTGGACAAAAAAAGTCAACCTTTGTAATGCAGTAGAAATATAAATTTTAAGGAGTTAGGATATGCATAGAGACCTTATAAGCTATCATCTAGAGCACATTTCAAGGATTCAGAATGCCATAAAATGAGAACTTAGGAGAGCTAAAAGGCATTGAAAAATTGAAGACAAATACCTGAGTATAAATTTGAGAGACTCTAAAGTACTTCGTTGGAGGTAGCTTTCCATGGAGATTCAAAGGTAAAACTAAAGTTGCAAATGCTTGAAGGTGTTCCTGCTGGGCATTCAAATTTACAAAGTGTTGATCAATTAAAGAGTTACTAATCTTGCAGATGTGCTAAACTAGTTTGCTTTTCATTTAAAATTTTGTTCTTTGTATTATCTTGGTGTTGATGGTAATCAAACCAAGAGGAAGTAAATCAAAGTGTTAACTACTTCACAAGCATACCTAGAGCTTGATACCAATCCAAAAGACAGTTGAACAAATATACAACTGTAACTTGCGGTTAAAGTTGACTATTAGAACCTAAATTGTCGTTCTTGAAGAGTAGAGTATGATAGGGATATCCGAACCACTATATGTGTTCTTATCCTTGTGATTTGATTTCATTATTGAAGTTTGTAATTTTTGCTTAATTCATATCATTTTACCAAAGTTATTTGAGTAGCCATCACATGGGACCTAACAGTTTCATTTAGAATCTTAATTTAAAATATCTTATTTTTTCATCTAAGTCTTAGAAGTCAAGCCTACAAATCCTTACAAAATTGCTTCAGAATCTACTTCCCTCACCACCAGTTTTTTGTTATCTTCAAGCTTCACTACGCTGCCATTAGTTGTTGGTCTAGCAGTAGTCAGATTTGTGGGCCAAACAACATTTCCACCTGTTTCATAGGAGACCACAAGGTTTCCATCAGTTGTTAAGCTCAGGATTCCAGTGGTATTGTCAAGTGCGTTTTCTCTGTTTGCCACCCATACAGTCTTATTCAGCTTGCCAAAATTGAATTCAACAGTATCCAACCAAATCCCCAACATACCAATTATAATTATGTGTATCCCCGAATGGACTAAAAAATCGCAGCTGAAAAAGCTTGTTGGCTGAAATAAGAATCTCTCCATCTTTAATTGATTGATTGCACAAACAGGGTGTCTGCTGCAATGGCCAAACGTAGGAAGCACAAGAGCCATCGCGGGGTGAACCAAAATAGGAAGAATCGAGCGTTGATGTAAGAATTTCTTCCCATCCTCTTAACTATCCCTTGCTCAAAACTTATGAAAACCGAAGGTGAGAAGACCGTTGCGTTCCACTGAATTCTTCCATTTTAAGGCAGGCGACACCAATTTCCTACTTATATGATGTTGACTGCTTGAATTTTGTTATACCATTTTTGACGATCATAAACAAAGTTTTCAGTAACCCTTAATGTATTTTTCTAGGTTTTCTTCTAATTTTCTTACCGGATTTTTTTTGAATGAACTCCGCTTTTTTAACTATTGTCATTTTAAGATTTCATTTAATACATTCAAACCACCTTAATCTTTTTTTCTTTATTATATTATCTATTGAATTCACCTTTAAATTATCTAGGATTACTTTATTTTTGATTTTATCTTTTCTTATTTTACTACTCATCTACCTTAACAATTTTCATTTCTACTATATTCATTCTCAATATGATGTTCTTTAACTGCTCAATATTTTGACTTTATAATATAGCTGATCTAATCGTTGTCCTATAAAATTTTTCATTTGATTTATGTAGGACTCGATGATCATTTAAAAATTATTGAAACACTTTGCAATTTCTTTAATCCTAATTGAATTTGTGTATAATTTGCCTCTCAATTTCTCCATTCTCTTCAACTATCAATTCTAAATATCAAAGTGATCAGTTCTTGGTACCATTTAGTCTAAAATCTTAGTTAATTCCTTACCTAGGCACTTGCTATTATTAAAACTCTATTTTACATATTCATATTTCTATTCATGGTCTCCACACTTGTTCTAGTCCCCTCATAAATATTTACAATAACATCAAAATATTTATTATTAATTTCTTACATCAAAATATTTATCGTTAATTTCTTTCTTTTCCATTATTTTCGTGCCTCGTACCACAAGCATGTCATAATATGAAACCTTACTCCACGAATCTTTTTAAGTGGTAAAACTTGTGAACGAAATTAAAATTTTATTTTTATACAAGCGGAAGCCTTTCTAATGCGTTCGAAAATCAGTTTAATTTTTTTCTTTTCTTTTAGAACCTATTTCAATTCTATTTCCTTAACTAAAATCCGGCAGTATGTTGTTTGTTTTTGTGTAAAGCAAAACCTAATAATCATTACATATCCAACATTTTTTTACTAAATTCATTCGTATTTATTTCAGTGCATCTGATACATTTCTTATACAATCACACCTTTCACAAAAGCTAACTTCTACACTATGTAACCTCAACATAACAAATTGAATTTGGAAACATACAATTTTATTCCAAGACTCAAAATACCATAAAAGCATTACGAGTCATATCTACACTATTTTATTAGCAGTGAAGACTCCTCTATCAAGTCTATATCATCTGTATTCACTAATTATTTGAAAATAGTGAGTATAAATACTCAGCAAGCGAGCATTCGGAAATACACGTAATTCCATAATCCATTGCATAAGTTTAAAAAATAAAATTCTTAAATTCATTTTATGCATGTATCATAATGAAAGGAGTGCATATATGCATCATGACTTATTCCTCATTTAGGTGATTACACTTATCAAACAATCATCCATCCAGAATAATATTTCTAATCTTACATACTTAATAATATAGTGCATGAATCATATACATTCTGCTTACCTTTTTCCTTTAGCTTTTCTCCACCTTTTCTTTACACTTCCTTATCATAACCAATAAAGAATACATCTAAGCATATCATGTATGCTTACATGGATGTTTATCTTTTCTATATTCCAATTTCTTATTGGTCTTTAAATAAGAAATTCAAGCATTTCTTCACTTGAACATTTCATTTAAATATGATTTATCCTACATTTGAACGGACCATTTATTTTCATTTAGGACTTTCGTATATGAATTCAACCTAATGACATCGTGAAATTATATTAATTTCAACCAGACTTAAAATATATAAATCTCAATCTAACTCATATCTCAATTTCATGTATTATAGGCTATTAAAGCCTTTTCACCTATTGTGCTTAAAAATACATTTAGATAAACTTATACATGTATAAACTTTGCATTAAACACATGGATTAACAAATAAAGCAAAATAGACCTGAATGACCTTTATATATTGTAAAACTTAATATAGCCTTTACAGATCATATAAAGGGCATAAAATCTTCTTATACATATAGAATAAGCCTACTACCAAAAAAATTCATCACACATAGACTAATCATTTCATAATCTTAACCTATTTGACTATAAATCATATATTTCAACAAACACAGCTCATAAATTCTCATATATATAAGAATACTTTTCCCTTGTGGCCATTTTTCTTTCCTTCTTTTTCCTATAATTAGGATAGAAATATTAATTCTTAGTATTCCTAAAAATATTAATTCTTATAGTCTATTTTCTTTTCACAAGGTTAGTATAAAAATCATCATTATTTATTTATTTATGAAATCTCTTAATTATAGTTTGGACCCACAACTTATTCCATTAAAATTTAGAGGTTTAATCCTCTAAAAAGAATAATCATGTTTGAATAGAAATCATAAACCTTATCAATAAAATTATTTGAACCCATGTCATGGCCTTAAAATTTTATTATTGAAGTAAACTTTGTAGTTAATACTTAGAAATGGTAATATTAACATATTAAAAATAAAGCTAGAGGGCAATTTGAACTTACAATCTCATCAATATTTTTTACACCTCAACAACCACAATAGTATTTGTGGTGCCTACATATTTTCAATTATTTTTACATATAAAGCATTTAACATCTTCATGTCTTTCCCTTTCCTCCAACAGTTTCTTTCTATCCATTACTTAATTATTTATTTACTTATTTATTTGAAATTTTTCACAAAATGACTTAAATTAATTTGAATTAATAATTTATTAATTTTTGTTAATATTACTTTTATTAGTGTATGAATAATTGTAGAAAGGTTTGTAAACAAGACTTTGTTTCCATATACTTAAGAAATCAATTGAAAACTATATATTAATTCAAGATCTATTCCATATATAGATTCAAAAAATATATATTTAATTTATTACTCAGTCATAAGGATCAGCATTCACTCATTTGATCACCGATACTATGATAATATTTTATTAATTCAAATTCATACTAAGTTGTCCAGCAAAGTGCTAAAATAAGTCTGTCTTGCTTCCCAAAAATGACCCTCTAAACGTAATTATTTTGAAATGATGTCAACATGAAATTTGTAGATCTCAATTTTCTACTTAATTTTGACTATTTACTAATCAAATTATATTTTAATTTGATGAAGATAGCATTGATTTACTAAAACTTCTTTTAAAAGCATTATTCTTAGGACACTTCTACTAAAATAATTAAGTCATTATAATCTAACATTTATAATCATGATCCAAACCATTCATTTGAAAAAAATAGCCCAAATATGTAGTATAAGTAAGAAAAAGTTTAAGACCATTACCTTTTTGCTAATCTCTCTTGTTTATCACTACTACTTTGTTTCTTCCCTAATTTTCTCCCTTATTCATCTAGGATTATCTCTGATTGATGTGACAACTAAATATAACTCAAATTTGCTTAATATAGTTGATGGTGACCCACTTGTAATGCTCTCAACTAATGCGCCTAAGCTGAAATCCATGTTGAACACTTGATTTCTAATAATTTTTATTTCTATATTTTTCTCCCAAACTCATCATACTACATATGGATGAATTCAAAATCTCATATTCTTCTTAATGATATAATTTTTAAATTAGATATATTTTAATGAATGAAATCAGAATTATATCTATTTCTATCATAATGTGGAAATCAGGATATACCTTCACTGTTTTTTATATATCTTTCTCATTTTACGTCCGATTTAGATAATTATTTTCATATTAGAAAGTAGACTTTAAGAGCTTTCAAATGATAGTAGTTTCATATTATTTTAACTTATATATAATATTTTTTGATTTGTAAAGTCAACATTATGTAGTTTTCTGCTACTTTGTAACTTTACCATAATTTCTGTTAAAATTCTAGAATTCTTCTTTCTTAATTTCTAAAATTTCTAAAAAATTTCAAGAAAGTTATCTTGATCATATTTCTTTTATTTAAACTTATGTTTATAATTTTTTTATATTTTCATTATTTGTATAGTTTTTGTTTTGTTCTTTTATTTTGTTTTAATATAATTCATTGTGAATTCTTCCACCCATTTTTCATACAATATTATTCATTTTTATTAGTTTATTTTTTATTATTCGCAAGATAAAATTCATGCATTTCTTTGATCATAAGTTAAATAAAATTTAGTTTTTAACTAAGTCACATTTTAAAAGTAATTAATGAAAAATTTTAAGATAAGTAAGATATTAATTTACACAGCCATTACAATGATGATCTATTATATTAATTTTCTTGTAACATAATAATATTCTTGTAGACGGCAAAATTTGATGGGACTTTTGATCCCAGTATTTTTAAATTTCTGTAAAAGAAAATTAGGAAGAAGAAAAGGAAATTTGGGAAACTCCCTTTTCTTATTAAAATTTGAGAACTTATATAGACTCAAATTAAATTGCTTACAATAAAATGCAATAATTTAATCTACGGTCTTCTCTCCGATCCGTGACGATTTCTTCAAAATGAAGGGAATTTCTGGGATTTCTCCTACAGAGTATGGACTTATCTTCAGCATATATTTTTCTGCCCCCTGTACTTCGAGTCAATGCCTTTCATAATCACCAGCTTCAAAGCAACCGCTGTAGTTGTGGCTTGAAATGTAGTTGGAGTCATTATAAATCCTAGCCACATCTTGCACAACATGTGGTGGTTGAAGTATCCTACATAATATGACACATGTCATACCACGTAATATATATGTCTATATATTTAAGCTTTGTCATATGTACAGGGCTTGGTAGATGTAACTCTATTTTAGAATATGTAATTTATCTATTTATAATTTTATTTAGAGGACATTTATTAATTGTATATCAACAAATGCCCCCCTTCAAAAATTTATTAAATTTTTTTATTTTATGAATTCTTGAATATATTATATCATTTATCTTGGACAAGTTATTTTATGTGATTTTGGTTTTTTTGAGTGTCTTAGCAAATCTCCATATATATAACCTTTGTTATATTGCATTTACTTGTATGAAGTATAAATTTATACTTTATAATTTTAAATATATTGATTATATTTTATAAACTTATTCGCATAAATTTATTGCCATATTAGTTCTTGAAAGCAATTCACAGAAAATGATTTTCTATTATCTTTAATATTATTGCATTATTGCTTTATAAGTTTTTTTTCAAACCTATTTATATAATTTCCAAATCAGGTGGGTCACTTGAGATGCTTTGAGCAATGATTTCATGCAAAATATATTTAAATGACTTGGAGGATTTTTTATTGATATGATTAAGGTTACCACTTTTTAATATTGAAAATAAATATGGTGTATGTGTATAATTAGAAGAGTACATTATAAAAGAAGCAACCAAATTCTCTTTCTAGCCGTTTACACAAATCTAAGTGGAATATGTCAATGAAGGTCAGCAATTTTCAAACAAATTACAGCTATCCAATGCCAAATAGTCCTGCATTAAGACAATAATTTGCCATAGCCGACTATTAGCAATTAGCTATCCACTTCCCAGATTAATTAGCAATGGCAGCGCTAATTAATTATTCAAGCATGGTCCACTTCCAGCAATTAATGATATTTCCAATACGAAACAAAAAAATAGTTTGTATGCAATTGGATTTCAATGCAGACACCAAAAGTGCAGGAGCAATAAATTAGGTCGTTCAGTTCAACATACCAAATTCGACTGGAATCCATTTGGATTAGAATCAGTACATGCAATTTAAGTATGTATACTCCTCTCCAAAAATTTCATCTTGTCAAAATTGATAATGTGTATAATTAAAACTTCCACCAGGTATCAAAATATATGGATAATACCATATGTACAATGCTAAGATCCCATTCAAAACATGAAGATTTGATGTCGTGGCATGGTTGGGTTATGTTATTAACTGGAGTATAACTCAAGCATGTTTCCATAAATTTCTGTCTTATTCAAATTTAAACATGCTAGAACAGATCTTCTCCAGCATACGCACCATTGATTTTTTTTTATTTGGTTTAGTCGCTCCAAATTAGCTTCGCAGATGGCACAAGGTACTAATCTTTTCTTTTCTTTTAATTATTTTGAAATAAATTTCTTTCTCTAAAATTATTTTACTTTATTAACAATCTGTCTAATCGAATATGTTTAGTTGAGTTTTTTTTCCTCATTGTCTATTTAGCTTGACTGGATTAAATTAGTTTTTGTCCCTTTTCAGGAATTTATTCTGTCATTAACAATTCTTGAACAATTTGTATACATTTGATTCCCTTATTGAACCAAATTTATAGTTCTAGCATATTTTACATCTCTAATAGCTCTATTGTTTATTTATATTGCCTAGTGTATTAATTACAATTTAAATTCATTGATTTGCATCTTTCCAATTGATCTATTTCATTGTTTAAGTTTTATTTCATTGTTATTGAAATTTGCTAACTGTTGAATATTGAACTCGAATATTAGGATTCTATGAATGCCACTAAATTCATTTATTGCAAGAACCTTCTTTTTGTGTTATTTATTTTGTTGTAATCCTTATGATGATTTTTTTAATGTGAAATTTTGAGATATAATTGATGAAATGCTTGTTATTTTCAAAATATTTCATTTATTATGTTCTCATTATTTTAAATTAAGAGATGCCGTCAATTGTTGAGACTTGAACTCTATAAGGGAATTAACCCGTATGCTGAGACTTGAACTCCATGAGAGGATCAATCTTCAATTTATTATTATTATTATTATTATTATTATTATTATTATTATTATCATCATCATCATCATTATTATTATTTCATTTTTACCATAAAACACATAGATTGTTTATTTATTTATTTATTGAAATCTATATCTTTTTGTGATTTAAGTTTTGAAATGAGCTTCAATTGATACCTCGAGTATTATATATATTTATTGGTTGATGTTTAATTGATGTTGATTGCTAAAACCTTTTAATATGATTTTTTTAAATACAATATCTAATTGCCGAGTGCCAAACTTAGTGATTTTTTTATATCTTATAGAATATATCCATATGTGATTTATGCATACCTCTTGAATTTATTTGATTTTATTTACTCGAGAATTCTTTATTTGTTTAAGATTTATGATGAATAGATGTTTGATTTTCCTTTCATTAAATGTAGAAATAAATCTTCACATATATGTTATTTTTTATGTTATTTAAATTTAGGAAAAATGTCAAACCTCACTCTAAATATATTTGTTATCTTCTTTGAGATTTGAATTTTGTTTATTATTTGATTTATGATATGACTTCCATGACATTTTTCAAAGAAAAGAGGCCAATAATTGTATAAAATTTGGATCCTAATGCATTAGAGGTTATTTTAAAATTCTTTTGTCGTATTTTAGTATTTTTATTAATTTATATTCCTCAGATGTATTCTTTATTTATTTATTTATTACTTATTATAATATTTTTTTTTAGACAATGTGAAAAAAATGTTTCATTTGTTGTTATAATTTGTATATTTTAGATTTGGAGAGACTAACGATTGTTGAGACTTAAACTCCATATGGGTGTTAACCCGTATGTTGAGACGTAAACTCCATAAGAAGGTCAATCCTAAGTTGATATTTTTTTAATACGTCATAAACAATTTTTATTTTATGGAATTTTGAATTTTTCAAATATATATTTTTATTTTCAATGTTCATCATCATTTTTTTCATACCTCTAAAGAAAACAATTTTTTAGTTACAAAGTTTGATGGATTTATGTTTAAAAATTATGAAATTATTGAAGCTTTAAGCTATGCATTATACCTTTCCATACTTTAGAAAAAGGCCAATGGATGCACCGGATTATTATTTTTTATTTTGTTTGTTTTGTTATATGAAATTTGAATGTTCAATTTTTTAAATATCAAATATATATTTTAGTTAGATGTTTCTAAAATTGTGAAGCTGTGCATACTTTAAGCAT
>JAXCLR010010270.1:0-11131 GCA_035584095.1 Annona squamosa | reverse complement strand
GTTCCTTTGTTGCTGCTAAGGGATGGAAGGGGTCTGGAGCGAGTGATCCTCTTCTCATTGAAGCATCTGCCTTTCTTCTGGGAATCAAATGGGCCATTCAGCTTAACTTGTGGAGGACGCATTTTGAAACTGACTCGCTTGTGCTCTACAAGTTCTTATCCACCCGTGACCCTATTTCTTCACCGGTGGGAATCATCATTGAGGAGATTAGATCGTTTTTGTCCTTTTCAGAGTTTTTTTCTATGCATCATGTGTTACGGCAGGGAAACTCTGTGGCGCACTCCCTTGCTGATTTGGTTTTCGCCTCGTGTGAGGTAAATCATTTGTGGTGGGGTGTTCCACCCCGTGATATCATTGGGAAAATTTGTATAGACAATTTTTTGGAAATGGTTTCTACGGATTCCGCTGTCCTTCCCTTCTCTCAATTTGAGAGAACGTAGGGGCAGAGGCTATCCTTCCATCAAAAAAAAAATGTCTTATTGTAATTAAGTAATTTTTTATTTATTTTCTATTAATCATTAATAATTTTAATGAAAATTATTATAAAAGTCAAAATACCATTATTAGACATTAGTGTTACCTTAATTTAAAAAAATTTACTCTTATTTTCACTTAAAAGTTTTACCTATTTTATAAAAGATAAGATTGACTTTTAATTAATTTATTTTATAGTTTTTCTCTATTTCTCCTAATATTTCAAAAGAATTTTCTGTATTAATATTTAGTGAATAAATAAAAATGAAAATATATTATATATTTTGTTTCTATGAGATATGCTAGGGGAACCATGTTATATTGCATGGTAGTTAGAGTGCACCATTGGTGAAATGGTACTCACATTATTCCTGAAATCAAAATCCAATTGGTTACATGGTTTAATGGAAATTATTTTTTATCATATTTCAAAAATGATCTTCATTCGAAAAATTTAGGTAGGTTACATTTGCTTCTAATAGTTATAATCAAGCGTAAACTATGAATGATATAGTTGCGTAGAATACTATGATATTTTAGAAAACAATTTATCTAGATAAAAACAATGCCTTAGATAGTTTAGATGTTGTATTAATGGCTTTATAAACAATTATACGAAAGTGATTTTATACCTTTTTTTTTAAAATGAGGGCCATGCAAAATTTTAAGTTTGATCAGATTTGATATCTTGGTTAAATAAATATGAATAAATGTGATTACTGGAGTGGATTTTAATTTTGTCATCAAAATGAGCTCTATTTATCAGTACACCCTAATATATCCCTGCTATATAACTTCATGGTCATTCCACTACCATGCTATAATTTTGCAATGTTTTCACTTCTCATTTCACAATTTTGTTGCAATGTTACTTATAAGTATTTTATTATTTCTAGGTCGTGTAACTTATTTTTAAAGAAGCTTTTTAAGTTTACACACTTATTTATTATTATTATTATTATTATTATTATTATAGGGCAATGATTGATTAATAGAAACAATTCTCATTTTTCACGAATATTGAAAGACGTGGCTGGAGGCCATTGCCAAATCATAACTATTCACCTTATTTGAAATGATATTGAAAAAAAAATTATTTAAAAATATATGCGTCAAAATTGATGTAATAACACTGATATATGTATTGCTAAAACTTCTAATTATGTATAATGATTATTTTACGAGGAATTTTTAGTTTTGTAATGCTACTGTGAAACCCCTTCTGTTAACTCTCTTAATTTTTAATCTCTTAATTATTGATAAAAATTCAATTCCTCTATAGTGTTTAGCATAATTTATGTTATTATAAAAACTATTTCATTTGTCTCGTATTATTGTGCATAACTCTCATATGCAAATGTAGAAAATTAACATAGTAAAATAGTTTAATAGTAAATATCAATTTAATATTTTAAGTATCTAAATTATCTAAAATATCATTGCTATGTGAATAAATGATACTATAAAGTATTATTATATTTTAATACATACATGGATGACTTTAAGTAATTTTTGTAATTTACACATGTATTTTTAAGCAAATGCGTCTTATGCACATATTTGATTTGGATGAAACCTGATCTCTTTTTTTTTTTGATTTTATGTGTTATATCATCTCAACTTGGTATTACGAGATTTGAGATATTCTTGTAAATTTTCTACCAACATTCTTACAAATATCTAAGTAATAATCCCTCTAACAATATTTTTCTAAAAGCCCACATGGTGGACGCTCCCACAAATATTTGAGAGAATAGACGCCATCATAATCTCCTTATACAAGAATAAAACTTGGGCTATGACTCTTGCCTAAGTGGTAATGAAGCTTTTTTTTTATGAGTATTCATACATTACAATATCAACTAGTATTACAATTAAATTTTGAGACATTTTTACAATTTGCTAACAATTATCTACTACTTCTAAACTTTCCCACCGATGGACGGCTCCTACAAACTTAAGGAGACTTGCAACGCCACCACTTCAGAAATGCTTCCGGGGAGATTTGAACCCAGGACCACCTACTTATGAAGCCATGTCCTGCACCACTGAGGCACGACCTCAGTGGCTAACGAAACTTGATTTTGCAGATAAACCATCCTTTCTAACCATAATTTGCAACCAAAAATTTATTGCTATTCTACAATATTTTCAACTATTTTTTATTTGCTTGCTATGTACTTTTAGCCAAGTGATTTCTCTAACAATCGTGCAAACAATTGTTATTAGTCACTAATATATATTAGCAAAGAAAAAGCTTCCGATAGCAACCATAAATGTCTGTTTCTATTAAGCATTTTTGTTGTAGTGTCTATTAACTAAATATAAGAAATGAATTGAATTTTACATCAACCATCGACATATTAAAAATGAAGGAAGAGAGTTAAATGGACCCTTTCTAGTTTTCTAAGTAAATATGATACATTCAATATATTGGGTAGCTTAAAAAATTATTTGGGAAAGCTCAAAACTAAGAGTTCCCACTTTCATGGAAAGTGAAATGTTTTTCCAATGAATCCTTACCTATTAATATATTATACAAACATTTATATAAGATAAACCTTAAAAATTGGCAAC
The DNA here is from genome assembly GCA_035584095.1 of Annona squamosa. NCBI lineage: Eukaryota > Viridiplantae > Streptophyta > Magnoliopsida > Magnoliales > Annonaceae > Annona > Annona squamosa. Next base: position 8,080 of record JAXCLR010010270.1, on the reverse strand, counting down.
TTACGCTCATATGTTGCTAGCCTCCTAGGGTTTGAACCCTCCTTTCCTGGACCGTGGTTGTATGCTCCTGGGAGCATGCTCCCGGGTGCATACACCTATTTTTTTATTTTTTTTTGAAATTTTTTTTATAAAATTGTTAGCCCAAGTGTATTTAATCTTTAGGTAAATTTTTATCATTTTTGGAGTATTTTAGATTTTTATTTTTTATTTTTGAATATCAGTGGCATTTTAGGTAATTTTAAATTACGAAAATGCCACCGATTTTCAATAATTAAAAATATATATCTAAAAATATCCAAAAATGGTAAAAATTGATACATACATTAAATACATTTGGGCTAATAATTTTATAAAAAAAATTTCAAAAAAAGTAAAAAAAATAAGTTTATGCGCCCGGGAGCATGCAACCAAAGGCCTCCTTTCCTCCCCCTCTCCTTCCCTAGATGTAGTAGTAGTAACAATAATAATAAGGAAAATAAGTATAATAAAATGAATAATAATAAAAAAGAAAAGATGGTGGACGATTTTCACTATTAAAAAGCTTAGGTAGTTGTTGGGCTTTTATTAATAGTTGTAGGCATGTTCGATCTTTAATTTCAAAGGTAGCCGAGTCATTTTCAGTACTCCAAGGTGGAGTAGTCATGGTTGTTAGCTGGCCACCGTAGAAATCCCTAAGAAGATCTCGCGAAAGATCTGCAACCACAAATTAAGGGGTCCAACTATACATGAACTTCACAGTAAATGAGGAATCTGAACAAGTTACATACTAACACCCTATTTTCTGTATTTTCTAAACTTATTTAACATTTAACTCGTTTTAGTTCTATTTATAACTATCGTAATTATTATATTATGATTATTTTTTCTAGTGCGTCATTCTGTTGTTATTTGCATTTTCTTTAATGTGCGTGGAGCAGTGGTAAATTCCCTTTAAAACTTGAAAACGATATTAATTCTTTTAAAATTACACAGAAAATTTAAGGTACAACAGATTTCGAAACCTTTTTAACAGTAGTTGGGATGCCCCTTAATTAAATAACAATCCCCTCCTACTATCCGGGAAAAAAAGGCAAAAAAAAAGAAAGAAAAACCGCTCCCAATCGGTGAGCATTTAGGAATTGATTATTAATTGGTGGGTTGGGAATTGAATAAATTTTGAAAAATAAAAAAGTAATGTGATATGATAAGGGTGGGATGAGATAAAAATGTAGTAATAAAATCTATGAAAAATAATTAAAATATAAGAACAAAAATAGAAAAGGTAAGATAATTAAATAATTAAAATATAAAAATCATAGCAAAATATGAGCGAAAAGAGTGGGAAATATGCATTGCATTCCATTTTAGTTCCATTCCCGGCATGTCAAACGCTTGAATAAAACTAGAACTGTGTACATAACATTATCTCTTGCTATCTTCTGTGTTTAGAGACACGGTGCTTCAGTAAACTTTTCTCTTGTATACCCTTTCTATTTTGGAACCCTGTTCAATACACCCGTGTGTGCTTCACGCTTTTTTTGAAATTTTTTTTTCATAAAACTACTGATATAAGTGTATTTAACCTGTGTACTAGTTTTTACTAATTTTGGAGATTTTTCAATATTTTTTCTGATTTTTAAAAATCAGTGGAATCATTGATTTTTAAAAATCTAAAAAAAATCTAACAATCTCTGAAAATGATTAAAATTGATACAAATGTTAAATGAACTTATATTAATAGTTGTGTAAAAAAATTTTCAATAAAATTTAAAAAAGGGTGAAGTACACAGAGGTGCATTAAACTGAGATCCTTCTATTTTTAATATTTAGATAATTAATGAAAATCCACTCCATCTATTATATTAAGCATCATTTATATTATTGTGGAAACTTTTTTATTTGTTTAATATCACAGTATATGAGTCGCATCTACATACGCGTAAAATCAATCCAATAAAATGATTTAATTCTAAATATCAATTTTTAAGTAGTATTTTTTTTATATTTAAACATCTAAAATAATTTTAATATATGAAAAAATGATTCTATAAAGTATTACTACATTATAATACATATGAATTAATTTAAGCATTTTTCCTAATTATACATGAACATATCTATTTTTTGAGCAAATATAGCATATCCAAATATTGGATTTGGATAAAATTTAGTCTCATAGCTAAATAAATAATGTTAAATATAATACATAGATTAGATTTTGCATCGATCATCAACATTTCAAAAATGAGGAAAGATTCATGAAATCACTTTTATGAAATTTAGTTTCATAGAAATATTCCTCATATATATATAGGAAAATTATCAAGTACATGCAACTGCACAATACAGTCCATGTATTGTGAAAAAAATGATTCTACAAAGTATTACTATATTTTAATACATATATGGATGAATTTAAATATTTTTCCTAATTATACAGGAATGTATCTATTTTTTTAGCAAATTTGGCATATGCATATATTAGATTTAGATAAAACTTAATCTAGTAGCAAAACAAATATTATTAAATATAATGAATAGATTAGATTTTGTGTCAATTATCAACATCTCAACCCTCGGACAGACTCTCTGTAAGATTCGCCCTCTTACAAGGTCCATGAACAATGATATTATAGAAAAATAAAAGAATTTTTAAAATACTGTAAATGATACTAAATATAATAAATGGAGTAGACTTTTTATCAACAATTAAAACATTAAAAATGGAGGGAGTTACATAGACAAGAAATTTCATAAAAATGGGACGTGTGTATAGATGCGAAAATTAATCTAGTGCATGTGATCGCATAATGCAATCCATCTACTACGGAGCCCACTTGTTCATAAATAGGAAATCTACCTCATCCATTGTATTTAAAATTATTCATTTTATTAGCATACCAATTTTTAACTAAATCCAACATGTATAAGTTCTCAATTTTAAAGTGGTTAGTTTGCTTACACCAAACTCTCTCTCTCTCTCTCTCTCTCTCCCCCTATATATATAGCTTAGTGGAATTTATTTAAGTACATTCGGATTTCACTATGATTATAAAGCAATCTATGCATTGTGAGGCCCACTTGATTATATATAGGAAACCTACCGTACCTATTATATTTAGAATTTTTTAATTTATTAGCATACCAATTTTCATTCAAATCCAATATGTGTATAAGCCCCATCTTAAAATGGTACAAAATCAACACAATGAAATCGTTTAACATAAATATCAACTTTTAAAGTAGTATTTTCAATATCTAAACTATTTAAAGCATAATATTTATATAGAGAAATAATTATATAGAGTATTATTATATTCTAATATATGTAGGACCCATTTAATAGCAGACTATATTGTAATTACGGTCTATGAGTATTAATTTCATATATCTAAGTAATGAGATATGTTACAAAGGTTACAGTCTATAAGTATTTAATCCATATATCAAAGTCTAAAATTTTTCTATGATCCTCATACATATTCTTTTTTTTTTAAGAATTAGACATGAAACTACTTTCAAGTTAAACCTTTCGAATTTTTCAATTTTTTGGTTCGTATAAATTAAATACATATCATTCATTATAGTCTGTAGTGAAAACGTAACAAAAATTATGTCAAGGAATCTTGCATATTTGCATTTTTGTTGTGAATTATATAAAATCTAAATAAAATGTTTTTTTATAGCTTGTAGAGTTTAGACAATATTATGCATGGGATCTAATTACTAATAAAGCAAAATAATCCAAAAAGTGAAACATAGCATTTTAAAATACTAACGAGAGTACTCACGAAGAGAAAATAAAATATCTATCTTCTAAATCGCCCACAAGCAAACACGAGATAATTTATATGTATGCCCACGTAGTTTGATGCTAATTGCAGATATGCTCATGTATTTTCATGAATTGCATATTCTCCTACATAGTTTCACAAAAATTGCGTATTACCCTCACGCCATTACCTACCATTAATATCTGACGTGATATTTTGAAAAATGACAAAATGTCCTCATAGGTGGTTTCAAGAATTGCACATCACCCCACATAATTTCACAAAAATTGCATATTACCCCATGAAGTTATGTATAGCAATAAGGACATTTTCGTCATTTTTCAAAATATCGCATAAGATATTAACGACAAGTAACGACGTGGGGTTAATATGCAATTTTGGTGAAATTGTGTGAGGATAATATGTAATTTATGAAACTACATGAGTATATCTGTAATGAGCATCAAACTATATGAGCATATATGCAAATTACCCACATACATGCGACATGTGCTATGCATGCAAGAACCTATGGGACATGCCCAATCTTGGGAATCTTTACCTAAACCGAGGTAAGCAATTAAATTGAATGTCAAACAAAACAAATTTTACCTAAGCATCCAAATTGTAGTCAATTCTTGAGATTTCACAAGCCCCAGACCATGATGATACTCTAGGGCTATGATCTAGGTTTCCATAAAAAATACATATCAAAAATCTTCAGAACAATACAATGCTGGTATGCAAACATTCCAGCATGATTCTAAATCATTCCATTAACAAAATATAAACTATAAAAACCTACCTACCTTCAACAAAGTCTCCCATCAAAATATTCCACACCTTAGTTATCCGTTCGGAATTAGGTTCTCTCTAGTATTTCAAACTTAAATAATTAGTTAACTAATATAACTATTTTTAAACACTTAGAGATTATACACGAACCCCAAGCTTGCTTGCCCTTTTGAAGCTCTAATTCTCCCGTTGGGTTATCCATAATTCAAATCTTAACTACAAGAACCTACTTACCTCAATTATACACCCTTTCTTCCGATATTTTAATTCATGCCATGGTTTCACCCATGGAACACCTAACTCACAATACAATTCTGATTCAATAACTCAAGTCCAAGTCCTTTTATTAGGAATTTTCCATTTTTACTTATAATCTACATAATTAATGTGTCAAATTCCCATTTTTATACGTGAACAATATCTTGACCCTCTCTTAGGCACTTAACCAAAAACTTGATAGACATTATATGGAATTCATAGAAATACATGAAATCAACCAAAATCAACTTCATATGTTCCATACATGTTAAATAGCATTCCTACATCAATCATTCCAAAGGTCACCATCAAAACTCTCCATTACAAATGTTACCTCATATCAATATGACTTCATATTCATAGAAACAATCCAAATCGTCCATCTCATGTGCAATATTTATATCAAAAGATTGAATGACTCATTTACGTCCCAAATATATGATTTATTTAAAAGGAAAGTAAGCCACTTACTTGAATCTGAATCTTCCCTAATTTTGGCAAGACCTTAACTTAGATCTTGAGATCTCTCTCCTTGAGGCTAAATGAAGGTCTTGAAAATGATTTGGAAGTGTTTTAGTTACATCTTTACGATAGGAAGAATGGGAAAAAAAATAAAGGAAGGTGGAAAAGGAAATGAAATTAGAAAATGACCCTCTACCTTTTATAAATAACCCAAGCTCAAAACATGAGCCGTGTTTTTCAAAATATAGGCCTGTGTTTTTATTTGCCTAGCCTCCACTTCTACCACCACACGAGTTGTGTTGTGTAAACATATTTCCCTAGGTAATTAAATAAGCTATGTTAATAACAAGGGCATGTATGACTAGTTGCCTGAAAGAGAATGCCTTTTGTGCTACCCACGCTTATTTACATGCTTATTTTCATGGTTTTCAGCTATTCTATGCTCTCGTACTCAACTTACGTGGTCATAAAATATTTTAATCACATCTTATCTCCCATATATGCAACTTATTCTTATTAAAACACATATACATGTTGGTCCTGCATTTATGGCAAAACCAAAAAGGAGAGCAGGTAAATTGGGTTATTTAAATTTCTTTTTAGAGTGTTGCATATACCCCTTATAGGCTAAGTGCCCTTGAACGAAAAACGTGGAGCGTAGAAGAGTAAATAGTGCAGATACATCCAGCACAAAAAATTATAGCGGTTTAGGACAACCCTTCCTACTTTACTCTTCTAAGAATGCACCCTTTATGTCTTGAGTTCCAATATATCAATGAAATTATAACTAGACCATTTGCTCTCTTCTAGATTCTAGCTTTAGAAGACTTTTATAATTTTTACACAAATAGGTAGTGAGTCACACTTCAACCAAACACCACTTGTCTTCATTTGATCTTGGTCTCCAATACCAAACTAAGTAGAATTACAAAAGCGATGAATAGAAATGAGAATCTATACTTTACAAATGTGTATGAAAGTTTTCAGCATTGAGAAGAACATGTAAAGGGAGTTGATATGTAATTGCTTCAGTACTTATAATGAATGGTGCAGTTCTTCTTGTAAATTACTTTAAGGGCACTTGAATGCTTGTAGAATGGAAGGTGGAAGCTCAATCAATGCTCTAGCTAACTCTCTCCACTTCATTTGACATGTATTAAATCAAAAGGAGAGAAATTCAAATGTTAGAGGTAGGTGGTGTTCATTTAATGCACCAATATTTAAATTTTTTCAATCGTTATAACTCGAGTCACACTTGAAGTCGACTTTAGGTGCGACTTCACCTAAGTTGCAAACTAGAGTCTGCTTGGGTTGCAACTTCAGTCTTCGTCTTTTCAGTCTCAAGTTTCACTTGGGGTTGATTGGTCTCAAACTTGACCCAAGTCGTAGGTAAAGTCAACTTGGGTTGCGACTTCATACACTATCATGCTTATTAGAACTTTGGTACTTCACAATCTTAATCCCATAGTATTTGTATCCTTGTCTCTTCATATTTTGGCTTCAAAAGTTTTCATTTGTGCAAATAAACCTTTGTACTTCTTGATCATTGAGCTTGTTCATGTTTATTTGAAAGTCCTTTAGTGAGTTTGTGATTTGCACCTTGAATCATTTTGAAAAAATGTTACTTGAGCCAATCTTATAAATCTTGGACTTGAAACTTCTTGGTTTTAATCTTCTTCTACTTGAGGCGAATGCTGGAGTTAACTTGGTTTGCAACTTTACTCAAGTCATGTGTCTGCATTGACTTCATCTGCGACTTCACCCAAGTCACAGGTCGAAGTCGACTTGGGTTGCGACTTGACTTCATTAGATTTATCATCAGACCCCTAAAGATCATCCAAGTTGTGACTTGACCCAAGTCGCATGTGAAGTCAACTTTGGGTGTGACTTCGCTTGCTCACATGTCTATATTGTACAACACTATCTAAAAATGGCCACTTGAAGTCAATAATGAAGTCGACTTGAGGATCGACTTGACCTAAGTCGATGTCTGAGTCAACTTGGCCTGTGACTTGACCTGTCAAGTTTCGAATCTTGAAATCTCTAAACTTTAAATCATCTCAACACACATACTAGTACTTTAAAATCTTTCAAATTGAGTTGTTAATCATTAAAATATGGATTGTGCTTGATTTTCTATTCATTCACAACAATACATTCATCATCAATTCTCCATCTCACATAATTTCCCACTAAAATTTCCTCTGGATTGTGCCAAACTATCTTATTCATTACTCACATAACTCCTATTATCATAAATAGCCATTATATACAAATCTAATCATTCCAACACACCACAATTTACCCATCGATTGTATCCATATCCATTTCTAAGCCAATCGGAGCCCATTACGAGACTTTGCTAGTTCAATTCCATTTTATTGAAAATTGCAACCTAACGAACCAAATCATATAGATCTCTATTCATGACTCAACCAATCCAACACACATCTTGCAATACATTGCATAAATGTGTCTAAAACCAACCATGAGTTTGAGCATCCCAATTCACAAGATTGCACATCATTTCTGACCAAATTTAGAATTTATTCCCGCCACATTAAAATACCACGAAACTCTAAGGCATCACATATATGTACAACCCATTAGGGGTGCAACTTGGGTAGGGTACCCGCGGGTCGACCCGTTGGGTACCCTAAATCGGGTAGGTTCGGTTCCACAGAACCTACCCGTAGGGTCTGTTCGGTTCCTTGGGTAAAATACCCGGTCAATTTTGGGTAGGGGTCGGTTCCGGTTCTGGGTACCCGGAACCGACCCGGATTTCATATTATATATTATATATTTTATATATT
>JAXCLR010010269.1:0-11141 GCA_035584095.1 Annona squamosa | reverse complement strand
ATGTATGAAATGTTTAGATTGAAAGAACTTATGATGTAGATAAGTCAGCTATTATGATATGAATAATATATGTTAAAATGATATCAAGGATATGTTCATATATGATGACATGATATTATGTGATGAGATATTACGAGTATTATATATAAAATTGATTACGAGTGTTTGTTATATGATGAAAGAAAATGAATGAAAGAAAAAAAAATTTGGACGAGATCCAATTTAAAAATCCCGCCGTGTGATCAGGGCAACAATCCTGAGTCACGTTTACCAATCGATAAAGATCCCGAAGTAAGGTTTCTAGGCACCCTGGGTCGGGGCGCCACACTTACAGACTTCTTATTACTTTGAAATGTTTAAATCTGAAATCATGCTACTCAAATGTGGTTAAATTTGGAACCTTGAATGTTTCCTTGAAATGGTTGCCTCTAAGATGTTACCTGCCACTTTTGATCTGAAATTTTAATGTGGCTTTGAGATTTCTGAAATTTTGTATGTTATTTTGAAGTTTCCACTATTCGAAATTTTTTTACATTTTATCTTACGGTTGTTATATCTGAAACTTTGGAACCTGTCTTACAGTTGTTGTTTCTGCAATGATACTTTGATATTGCTTGAATTTGAAACCTTGAGGGTGTGTTTGGTTGGAGGTAAAACTTTTGATGAAAAATTTTTAGAGTAAAAGTTGTCAAATCAATAGAAAATGGTGTGATATAATAGGAGTAATAATGAGGAGTAAAGAGAATAAAGTTAAAATAGATAGGTTAGTTGTATGGGTAGTTGTGTAGAAATGATTGAAAAATAGGGTAGTATGTATAGAAAAATGTGAAAAAATAATTAAAAAATAGAATAATTATGGAGAATGAAAAGTTTTATATTGAAAAGTTTTAGTTGACATTTTCTTACCCTAAACAAACACACCCTGAATATTGAGTTGCTAAATCCAGAGTTTTAAGTGTTGTTACTTTCAACAGTTGCCACAATCTAAAATACTATCAGTTAGTCATGATTTTATGGATTTGTGAGTTGAAGGGATGTTAGAATATCTCTCATAACTTTGGGTTTTGTCTAAAATCTGATAATTTCATATGCTATGCCATTCTTTTCCATGATTGTACTGCTAAAATCTCCCTCTCTTCTTCCTCTTTTTTTTACAGATCTGGTTAATGGAACACTTGGGATATATTTCATCCTTTCCTGGACATATGGTCCACTTGTCTTACCTCACTAGTACTTTGCTAAGTCTTGAATGGACCCCTTTACCTTCATATTTACTCTCATACTTGTCTAACTTATCTGAGGAGAGAGTCGTTTGGAAGGCTTCTTATTTATTTGTTGACCTTCTTATAAGCTGTAGGGATCATGGATATCTTACTTTGCTAGGGGTTTCAGGCTATTGCTCTTACAACTCTCAAAAATTTCTTCATCAGTTTGGTATTTTTCAATGTGTCCCGAATATGAGGGGAGCCTTTACCAGGTTTGCTGCATATAGTGGGGTTGCAATTATAGATGAAATACTTTCCGGTTGGCATCTTAGTATGTCTGCTACCGAACTTGGACTAATCTTTACTAGATTGCCTGAATCCTCTTTAGACTACAGAAATTGGTTGGCTACATAGATGGGTCACATCATTCCAGAAGCTAACGAGGTTCCTCAACCCGTTGAGAAGAAGTCATAGAAATCGGCATACCTGTGACAATCCCTCCTCATCTAGAGATGGAGATTCGAGATTTGAGGATGCAGATTGCTTTATTTGCTTCCTCCATTGGACAGTTGTCAAATGCTCTTTCATGTTGAGATATCTCTAGAGCCAAGGTCATCGGTTGCTACTTAAGCATCATCTTCAAGTTGAACTTTGGATTTTCATACCCTTCTTTTAATTTTTTTTTAATTTTTATATGACATGAACATTGAACTCTTAAAAACTTTTTGTATTGAATTTGTATTTTTTTTATTTTTTTGGAAAGGCTTTTAGAATCCAAGATTCATGTTATGGGTTTTCTTTTATACATGTGAACTTAAAAGCATGTTGTGTCAATACTTTTATAATGATAAATGCATTTTTTGGTATATGATCCCCCCTTTTTTTACTTTATTTTGATTACGTGTATTTGTTGGTCTTGAACTTATATATTGTATCCTCTCGTGAGTTTAAGATTTTATATTAACAATCATGCAGGAAAGACTTTTAGCTTTGATAATTTTATGCAGGTTTGGATAATAGAAGGTAAAAGTAAGTTAAAACAGCAATGGAAAAAATAAGCAAAAATGTGTAATATGCTAGAGAATACTAGGTTTTTTTTAGTCTACTCCAAGTGCATTTTAACAGCAGCCTATTAAAAGATCTAACGCCCAGAACACACCCATGTAGCACGTTGAAAGAAAGAGCATGGATGGGTTCGGGCCTTTGCTTACGTGGTCTAGATCCTCTTATATATATATTAAACAAATAATAAAAATCAAAGAATGATGACGGATAGGAGGTTTATCTTTTGCTTTCCCTCTTTTTTTTAAACACATGAAAAAGGAAGATAATGCTCAAGGAATATAATATGCTTGGTCTCTTTTGATATGTATATTATATATTTTTAAAAAAAATAAAGATGGAAAAGAGGTTGATGCAAAGGGGGAACGATGGGCTAGAGGTTTGGCTTTTTTATTTTTTTAAAAAAAATAAAAAATGAAAATGAGCTTCATCGTGTTATGCATATTTAATATTTTTTATGATGTATTTCAACGTGCTCTTTTTTTTGGAAAAATTATATTTTTCTTTTAAACAAAAATTGAAAAGGAAAAATTACGCAAAGAAAAGTGTCGTGCCCTTTTTTTTAGAAAAATTTTTGAACAAAAAAGAGTGATTATGCAAAAAAGAAAATGTTGTGTTTTTTTCGATTTTTTTTAAAGTGATGATGAAAAGGGTAAGTGAAGGTTTATGCATCTAGACCCCCTTTTTCTTTTAACAGCCCGTTGCCAAGAGCATGCTGAAAAGCAGATTTTCGAAAGAAAGAAAAAAATGAGTTGTTGTGGGGATTGCAAAAAAAAGGCGAATAAAACGAGGACTTCGGGGTGCTCCCGCCTCTATTTAATTTAAAGATGCTTTTTATATGGTGAATTAATGCATCATAGTCATTATCACGTTCTGGATTATCATTAGCTGCATATGAAAAAATTCCACGTAAAAACAAGAAGAAAATAACACGATGAGATATGTTATTAGATAATTGTATTTAAGCGTAGGTGTTTATCTTTAATTGCAGAAGGGAACCTGTTGTAAAATATGCTATAAATGTAGTCATGATATGAAAAGAGAGTGTTTGTTTAACTAATCATAGGACACAAGAGATCTATTGTCTAAAATGTGAGAGATTAATTATTGAAAATATTTTTTCACGTGATCTATACTTACTAATTCTGCTGTTGTGGATTCTTCAGATCGAGATATTATCAAGGCTCCGTTGTTTAATACTTCTTTTACTATCCATGGTCCTTCCCATTTAGATCAAAATTTTCCTCTTTTGTCTGATGGTTGACATACAAAATTTTTTTTAACACTAAATCTCCTTCTTGAAACTCACGGGACTTTATATTTTTATTATATGCTTTTGTCATCCGCCGTTGGTAGGCATATGTATGTGATAATGCTCTTATCCGTTTTTCATCTAAAAGATCTAACTGTATGAGTTAGGCATTAATCCATTCTTTAGAACTTATGTTATTCTCTTTTAAAATTCTCAATGTTGGTATTTCTACTTCAATTTGTAACACTGCCTCCATCCCGTAGGTTAGTGCATATGAGGAAAATCCTATTGCGGTTCTAATTGATGTTCTGTAGGCCTATAGGGCGTATGATAATTTATCTGCCCAATCCTTGTAACTTTCTACCATTTTTTCTAATATTTTAGTCAAGATTTTATTAGGTGCTTTTACTGCCCCATTGCTTGTGGTCGATAAAGGCTTGATTTATGATGTTGAACTTTATACTGTCATAAAAATTCTTGTATTTTTTAGCTTGTAAATACTATTCCGTTATCGCTAAGTAAAATATTGGGCACTCCAAATCTTATCAAAATATTATGTTTTATAAATTTAATAACATGATTGGTATTAATTATTGGAAAAAAGTAACTTCTACTCATTTAGTAAAGTATTCCACCACTACTAGAATATACTCATGGTTATTTGATGATTTTGGTGATATTTTTTCCTATAATATCTATTCCCCATGTTGAAATGGCCAAGGAGTGATCATATTGTATAATTCGTTGGCTAGAGTGTGGATAAGGTTCTCATGTTCCTGGATTTGGTGCATTTGCTAACAAAATGGGCACAATCTCGTTCGAAGGTTAACCAATAGTAACTTTGGCGTATAATTTTCTTTGGAAGCATCATTCCATTCATATGGGAACACATTCTCCTTCATGTATTTTAATCATCACTTCATTTGCTTCCTCCTCATCTACGCATCTTAGCAATAATTGGTTATAAGACTTACGGTATAATGTATCGTCAATTATTACAAAGTGATAGGCTAGTCTTCTAATAGTGCGCTTATCTATAGGATTTGCATATTCTTCAAAGGTTTGATCTTTGACATATTTCTTTATGTCGCAATACCAAAGTTTTGGTTTATTTTTTGCATTACTTTCTTCTCTTATGGATAGACAATGAGCTGGGTCATTTGTTATGCATATTTGAACTTCTTGCGAAGCTAACCCATATGAGATATTTATAGCTGCGGCTAAGCGGGTTAAAGCATCTGCTAACTGATTTTAATTTCTTAGACTATATGAAAAGATAACTTCTTCGAATTGACTTACAAATTTGGCTAAAACAATTTTGTAGGGTTTCAATTTTTCATCTCTAGTTTCCCATTCTCCTCTGGATTGATTAATTATTAATTGTGAATCTTCAAATATTTGTAATTTATTTACCCCCAAATCATAAGCTTCTTTAATACTAGTTAGACATGTTTCATATTCTGCAATATTGTTGGTGCATTGAAACAAGATTTTTCTTGCTATCATAGTAAGCAGCCCTTTAGGGTCATATAAAATTATTCTTATCCCTCCATCATTCATGTTCCGTGCACCATCGAAATACATTTTCCAATGAGTAACTTCTGTCTCCTCATCTATAGTTAGAATGTTTTCATCTGGGAACTGGTCTTGTAAAGGTTAAAAATCTGGTAGGGCTTGTGCAACTAAATAATCGGTACCTGCCCTTAGACCGCTTTTTATGTTACATAAACAATATTAAATTCAGTAAGAAGCAATTGTCATTTAGCCAGTTTTCTAGTGAGAGTAGTTTTTTGACACAGATATCTAAGAGGATTTTGTTTAGAAATTAGCAAAACTATTCTTGACATAATATATTGTCTCTGTTTAAAAATAGTTATAACCAATGCTAAGCATACTTTTGTAATTTCAGGATATTTAATTTCGGTGGGCGTGAATTTTCTACTAAAATAATAAATGAGTAATTCTTTTTTTATATTAATATCACATTGCCCTAATACTCCTCCCATAGCTATGAGTGTAATTGATAAATATAAAATTAACGGGTTATCTGTAACAGGTGGCATTAATATAGGTGGATTTGAAAGGTATGTTTTGATTTTATCGAAATCCCAATTGACAATTTGCTGTCCATTTTTTAGGGGAATCTTTTCTCAAAAGTTTAAATATTAGTTCGCATGTCAAAGTTAATTTTGAGATAAATCTGTTAATGTATTTTAACCTTCCTAAAAATTCTCGAATTTCTTTTTCAGTTTTAAGTGGAGGCATTTCTATGATGACTTTTACTTTTTCACTATCTACTTGTATTTGATCTTTACTTACAATAAATCCTAACAATTGCCCTTTTTTAGCCCCAAAAATACATTTATTTGGGTTAAGTTTGAGTTGAAAATTTTTCATTCTATCAAATAATTTTTTTAAATTTTGTAAATGGTTGACAAAAGAATGAGAACGCGCAATAATATCGTCTACGTAAACTTCCACCTCCTTACCCATCATATCATGAAAAATAGCGGTCATTGCCCTCTGATAGGTAGCTACGACATTTTTTAGTTCAGAAGGCATAACCTTATAACAAAATGTGCCCCTTGGAGTGATAAAAGATGTTTTTTTCTTGATCCTCTGGTGAAACTTTGATTTGATTATAGCTTGAAAAGTCATCCATGAAAGGAAACCAACTATATCTAGTTGTGTTGTCTACTAGGGTATCAATATGAGGTAAAGGAAAATCATCTTTTGGACTTGCCTTGTTAAGATCCCTATAGTCTACGCACATTCTAACTTTACCATCTTTTTTTGGTACGGGTACTATGTTGGCCAACCATTCAGGATAATGACTTACTCTTAAAAATTCAGCATTATTTTGCTTAATAATCTCATCCCTAATCTTAGGAACCCATTTTGGTTTTATCCTTCTGAGCTTCTGTTTTATTGGTTTAATTTTCTTTTTTATTGGGAGTTTATGAGTGACAAAATTTTCATATAATCCTGGCATATCATTATAAGAAAAGGCAAAATTTACCTTTTTCTTCTTCAGATAGTTGCTTTCATAACCTTAACATTTTAGGGTTATCTTCAATTCCTAAATTGACGACTTCAAAATCTTCGGTGACAGTCATGTCTTTGCCTTCCATTTTCTCTATTTGTTTTTACAATTCTTCCTCTCCTCCCTTATTGTTGTTTGCTTATGAGAATTCTACAGTTGTTTGGGCAAAGTAAATGCTAATACAAAGTTCTTTTTTAGTGGTACCTCTTTTGTAACTTGGTGGTGGGACAATAATTTTTTGTAAGGGGGATGTTGAACAAGTTGGTGTTGTGTACCACATCTTTTCATTATTTCCTTTGCTTGTTTTGAAAGCATTTTTTTCTTGATTTGTTGTATTTAGAATCGTTAATATTGTGTTTAATTGTTTTTCTTCTCTTAAATCATGTAGGAAAAAATTCTGCCCTTGAGAAAATATTTTGGCTTTTAGTTTTCTTTAATTGTGGTTCCTCCGGGTCATAACCGAAACCGTATTTATCTTTTTTTCTTGAATATCGATTAGATTGGCTTTTGTTCCATGTCTTATTTTATACTGATTGATTTGCCTTTCTGCTGGCGTAATTACATATTTATCTGACATCATAGGTCCTGAGGGAATAAAATTTATATTTTCTATAAGAGATTCAACAAATAGTAATGGGTCGAGTAATTCATATGTTTCTACTAGGGGGACTTCATAACTTGTGTTTTCTTCCCTGTAAATGATTATTTCAGGATCAGCGTTGATTACGACTATTCTTTCATTTGGTTGCAAATTTAATTTCTTAGTGTAGTGAGGATGGAACGATGCCTACCCGATGTATCCATGGCCTTCCTAGCAAAATATTGAATGAGGTTGGTATTTCTAATACTTGAAAGGGTATGGTCATAGTGTCTTGTCCGATGGTTAAACTGATGTTTAATTCTCCCAAAGTATTTCTAATGGTATTGTCAAATGCTCGAACACGAATATCATTTAGGCGAAGACCGTCCATAGGGATGCATAATCTTTTAATTGTCCTTAGTGGGTACACATTTAAACTAGATCCATTATCTACGGTTACAAATGGGACCTTGAGGTCTTTGTATTGGACCGTGATATTTAAAGCATATGTATGGCATCGCCCTTTAGGCGGGAGTTCCTCATTTATAAATGTGAAGGCATTTTGGGAGATAATTTGTCTTATCATGTGAGCCACTGTTTCTGGCTCAACCTCTTTTAAAATGTAAGTTTTATTTAATATTTTTGTAAATGCATCGCGATGCAAAGTAGAAGGGCATAATAGCTCCTATATAGAAATTTGTACTGGCAGTGATTTGAGTTGTGTAGCTGTATCATAAGTTGCATTTTCTCCTTTTTCAAAAATAGGAGGATTTTTATTTATTTCTCGCCTATTCACCCTCCCGTTTGGTTGAATATTTTCTATATCTGAACATTCTAAAGGCTATGGATATTTTCATAGTACACAATGTGAGTCATAGGAAATTACTACATCCTGATTTGTTACCCTCAAATTCTTGAATCCTGGTAGAATCAAAGTTTTTGTAGTGGTTGAGACATAATTACGAAGATTTCTCTGTGGGGCAGCTCTTAAGACTATTTCAGACTCCATTATTCGTATCATATTAAGCTCGAAAGCTTGACCCATGTCATAGTATTCATGAAATATTAAATTTACTGTTCTTAGAGTGTCATTTCTATGTGTTGGTAAAGGATTTTGTAGGACATTTTCGTTTGACATATTGTGGTCTACTTTAATTCTTCCTTCGTTAATTAAATCTTGGATCGCGTGCTTTAGGGTAAAGCATCGATCAGTTGAGTACCCCCTTCGTTGATGATAGGCACAATATTCTTCTTCTCTATAATTATTTGGTAGTGGGTTGGGTGGTGGTCTTGGCTGTAGTGGACCTAAAATATTTTTTTTGATCAGCATGCTAAGAATATCAGTATATGACATTGCTATTCTAGTAAATTTCCTAAAAGGCTTTCGAGTCTCTCTTGGTTTTTCCCTCTTTGGTGTCCCGATTGCATTTTCCTCTTATGCTTTAGTTCCAATATTATTTGTACTTTTGACTTCTGGCTTTTTCCTAGTTGCACCGTTCTAATGGGCCATGGTGATATTACTCATTGCCTTATTCCCGATTGTACTTGTTTCCCTGCTTGAATTAGCTGAGCAAAATTTGCATAGGGGTAGGAGATAAGGTATCCTGATATACTAGGGTGAGTTGCATTTACTATTATGGATATTTGCTCACTCATGGAGAGGGCACTTTCATCTTAGCAGCAAAAACTCTCCATCTAGCAACAAAAGCAAAGAAAGTTTCATTGGATTTTTGCTTTAGACCTTCTAAATCGACCTTTTTAGGTGCTGAATTTAATCTATAAGAGAATCTTTCTAAAAATGCCAATGATAACTCTTCCCGTGCTCTAATTTGCTTGTAATCTAATGATGTATACCATTCTAAAACATCTTTTTTCAAACTGTGTTGAAATAAGCGTATTAAAATTTCTTCCTTTTTTACTAAAGGGTACAGCATTCCACAATAAGCTTTTAGGTGGGCCCTAGGACATGAGTCTCCTTCATAATGAGGTAAAACTGGTATTTCAAATTTATCAAGTAGGGTAATATTAGTAAAAGAACATAGATCTTCAATTTTTGAAGATGACAACTCTTTCCCACCATATAACCTTACGTTGTCCTCTAATTGCTTTAATTGGGCTTGGAGAATTTCCTTTACTTTTTCTATTTTATCTGTAGTATGTTTTAAAATTATTTCTTCCATAATGATCTATTTCTTTTTTTTTATTTGTATTACTAGCAGATACGCCTTCTCTGTTGTCCTCTGAATTCCTAGATGGATGTAAGTTTTCTAACTTTTCTAAAACTGTGAGTAACATTCCTTCTAGTTTGTCTACTCGTTGTGTTACGCTAGTTAGGTCTATAACTGGATGATTTGAGGATGATCCTCCCCTGTTTTGTGTTGCTTCAGCTATTTTTGTTTGATTTGTTTTGGACCTGGTGACTACTGGACTACGGGGTGGTAATATTCTCTTTCTATGCACTATTCTTGCTATATAGATAAATTTTTAACATTAAATGGTACTTAAATTCTATGGATCTTTCTCAAAGGGCTAAAAAAAATTTATCTCCCATTTTTTTTAGAAAAAAAAAACAAAATAAAAGGGGCGTTAGAATCCTTTTCTTCAAAACTTTACTTATTTTTAGCCTCTTTTTTTTAGAAAAAAGAGAATTTTTTTTTTTAAAAAAATACCCTCCTTGAGCTTTAAAAAAATAGAAATTAGTACTCCTAGTTGTCCCCAGCGGAGTCGCCAAACTGTAGCACGTGATTTTTAACGTGCTACGATGAGCTAGCAAATGGGCCTAAAAAGTGTAAAGTAGGCTCAATAAAAAATATAACTACAAATTAAATGAGAAAATAAAATGTGCATACACTAGAGAAGAAAATACGTATGAGATGCGAGTTAATGAGTTAGCGGGTTAGACGCGATGCAAGTTAGATACAGAAATTAAACGTGCAAAAATAAAAATGTAAACGATATAGAAAAGGGTTTCAAGATCAGAAATTGAAAAAATATAAAAGGTGTATACATGGAGGTTGAAGAAGGTAGATGCAAGCATTAAGACTTTTAGCTAATGCAAGTTTTTAGAGATTTTTAAATGATGCAAGTTAGTTAGACACAAACATGTATCTCAATTAGGCGCAATTAGTGGTTAGTAACATATGTATAAATTTTGGTAAATTTTAATATATTAATTTTTTTTTGGAGTCACCACTAACCATATAACAGTGGTTAGTCTGTGTACAATAAGGTACTGAAATACAGAGATTTTCTGGGTGAACTCACAACTAGAAAAAAATATAACTTTATTTTTCTAGTATATTAGTCCTAGGAGTGTGAAAAATTAACATATATATTTTTTATGTAAATGCTCAGGAGGGTGGAAGCGGAAATTTAATTCTAAGGCTTTTTAAAAACCCTTACTCAATTTGAAAGTTGGATGCGAGTAATTGTCCTTACTGCGTTGAAATAGAATGTTTCTTATAATGATTTGATTTTGTATTTTGCTTTTTATATATTTATTTCATTATAATGACATATACTTGTCGCATACATATTAAAAAAAATATGAGCAGTTAAAAAAGTTTCAACAGCAGCTTTTTAAAAAAAATGAAAAATGAAAAGGAAGAAATAGGACGTGTTGGAGCTTATTGTTGGAAATATGTGGAAAATAAGCTAAGTCTATGTTTTGATGATTAACAAATCAATTTAAGTCTTGGTTACTAACATGTTTGTAGAAATGATTAAAGGTTATAAATTCGAAGAATATGGAGCATGGCAAGTCAAGTCGACTCCAGCATCGACTTCGAGACATCATTTCCTTCTAGAGTTGAAAACAAGGAGCAGAGCTGCTGAAGTCGCAAACGAAGTTGACTCCACATGCGACTTAAGGTGAAGTCGCAGACCAAGTCGACTCCGGCATCGACTTCGAAATGATGTTTCTTTCCAGAGTTGAAGTCAAGACTGAGAGGTGCCGAAGTCGCACCCCAAGTCGACTCCACTTGCGACTTGAGGTGAAGT
>JAXCLR010010268.1:0-11158 GCA_035584095.1 Annona squamosa | reverse complement strand
AGTTGTAGAGATTGAAAAGTTTTAGATTGAAAAGTTTTAGGTGAAAAGTTTTTTGGATTGCCAAACACCCCCAAAAGTTTTATCTATTCTCAAACACACCCTTAGCTACTTATCATGATTGCGTGCATGCCTGCCAGCAAATTGTTATCAACCTCCTATCCTACTCAAGTCTGGATTACATGTGCAATGGCACTATCATATTCACTTGGCGCTAGTATCACTTAAGAATAAAATTGGAAGACCTAAAAACTTTAATGCAAAACTGGTCCTCTTTTCACATAAAAAAAAAAAAAAAATGGTCCTCTTTATATGAATTTAAGCTTACTTGCATTGCTGCTCTATGTAGTCTTTCTGATATGCGGAGTTCGTAACGCCTGTAATATGGCAATTTCTGTACTTCTGAGCAACATGCAATATGAATGGTCCCTGTCCACATCCAAGGTCAAGAATTTTTTGACCATCTTGTATTTGCGCCCTTTCACAATACAGATCAAGCATTGCAGTTTCGGCTTCATCCAAAGTCATGGAATCATCCTTGAAATAGCAACAACTGCAAAGATTTATATGGAAAGCACAAGGCCTAGTTAAGAGAAAGGTCATGCTAATTAGGAAACTAGCAATGCCTACACTCAATAAGAGTCAAAAGACAAATTTTGGGTAAATGTGATTTGTGAAATGTTGGGCCCCTCCACGATCCGGCACAGACGTCTAAATTTCCAATCTTGCAATTTGATTGAGCTGCAATCTGACAATAATATTTTGTGTCTTAATTTTTCGTATCAGGTGATAAGCATGGACTGACCCATCTTTCCTTACGAATCAGAATCATCATATACTTCTGGACACACGAGATGCAAAAGAAATGCGTACAAGACAAAGTCAATAGATGGAAAAATCACAAACAGACCTTTCTTTGAGAGATTTTCCAAATATTAGTTTGAGAAAGGACATAGGTACTTGGTACAACTTGGAATCCAGTGTCTCTGTCTCCCTAGCAATGTCCATCTCCTTTAGGGCTGTCAATGAAAATTCATAACAAGAAAATCTCAGAAAATAGCTAAACCACTCTGACGCCTATAATCCAAATCGAGATTATATGGATGCACCATGAATGTCATGAACACCAAACAGTGTTTTTAATAAAATCCAGTAAATGTTTCTTGCTAGAACATTGAAGCTCTTCCAGTGGCCCTAACCCCCACCCCTTATTTATCACCTTGCTACAACACTCAAAAAGTCAAACCCCCATCATTTAGTTTCCTGATCCTGGTGATTTCATTCAGACCTTTTGCAGAAATGCTTTTCTTCAATCAGTCACGGTGGCCTGAACCAAGATTTCTTGTTGGGATTTCCATTGAATATGTGATATTCTGCTTAGAGTTTCATTGCTACATTGGCCGAATCGCCTGTTTTAAAACTTTTTCAATCATTGATTCATGTGGGATAGATTTCGTAGGACTTTCCAATCTAACAACCTTAGGCATCTGCTCTGTTTTCATAGCAGATCAGCATCACGAAAAAATGATTGAAGAATTGAACCGGCATAACATCAGTCCCAAAATTCCTGTCTGCAATTTGGTTGGGCTGCAATCTTATAGGAATCATTTTTAGCTTAAGTTTTCACATTCATGTAATAAGCATGGACTGACCATCTCCTTTAATGTAATAGCTCCTTCAAGAATATATATACTGTAATGTTTATGAAGAAAATAGAAGATAAAAATCAGAAACAGACCTTTCTTTAAGAGCCTTTCCAAATATTAGTTTGAGAAAGGACAAGGGTACGTACAACGTGGAATCCTTAGCAATGCCCATCTCCTTGAGAGCTATCAATAAAAATTCGTAACTAGAAAATCTCAAAAACAGCAAAGCCACTCTGACGCCTATGAACCAAATCGACAAGATAGCAAGCCGTGAACACCAAATAGTTTTCTTTTTTAATAAAATCGAGTGAATGTTTCACGGCGGGATAGTAAAGCTCTTCCAATAGCCCAAATCCCCACCATTTATTATGTTGTTACAACACTCAAAAGTCCAACCCACGCCATTTATTTTTCATGATCCTAGTGATTTCATTCAGACCATTTACAGAAATGCTATTTTTTGAATCAGTCTCAGTGGCTTGAAGCAATACTTCTCGTTAGGATTTCCATGTAAGATATGATATTCTGCTCAAAATTTCATTCCTACGTTGGCCAAATCACCTGTTTTTAAATTCTTCAAACCATGATTCGTAAGACATGAAATTGGTAGGACTTGCCAAATTATCGACCATAGACATTGCTCCGTTTTCATGGCCGATAAGCATCATGGGAAAATGGCAAACAGATTTTAAACAAGTAGAGAAGATGGTCTAAAGAAAAACTCACATTTAACTAACTTAACCACTTCAGCAAGCTGCTGCTCATAGGTGGGCTTGTAACCCCATTTAAGACGCCTTGCTAGTTCCACCCTGATAAGTCTCCTGAGTTCACCATCTGCCATAAGCCCCTTTTCCAGCCTTTCCAGCAGATCTTCAATGGCTGCCTTCTTTGGCCATCGATCCTGACCTGACATTGTATGGTTGGGATGTGATGAGACTGAGGGATGGTTGGTGAGTGCGTCTGAGAGATATGACACACGACGATATTATTTATAGAAGGGGCTTGCTGCCATGAAAACGGGTGTGATATGCAGTCCTTTCAGTTTTTATTTTTTTAATTTTTAATTTTAGATCCGAGCCATTCATCATAGTTAGAACTATTTTCTAAGCCTAAACATGAAAATCAACTTTATTGAAAGATTTTATAATCTATCATATTAAAAAATAAGATTATAGAGAACTTCATATATTTGCAATTATTGTAGATTATATATAAATTTAATTAAGTTTAATTTTCATATTTTGAAAACATTTACTGTAGAAAATATGGTGTTATATAGAAACCTAAGGGAATGGATATACATTACTGCATGTAGTTTGGGTATAAAACTAGAAGTTTGAAAGCGAGAATATAAAAAAAATTTAAAAAGTGAGAAAATAAATAGGATAATTGTACAAAAGATCAATGAAAAATTGGAATATAAAGAGATAATAAAAAAAGTAATCTCAAATCACATAAAAATTAAGGATGGTTGGGAAAGTCCTTTTTTTTTTTTTTACTTTTATATGTTACAAAACTACCTTTAGCTCTACAATTTTTTTTGAGATTGCAAATTAGAGCCATGGTTGCTAGTTTCAACACTTTAATAAGCTTAGTTGAGAAAGTGATTTTCCACTTCTCCTCCATATATTTTCATAAAATAATTTGACATACTAACTATTATTATCATAATTTTCTATTTTTCACTTTTTTAAATAATTATTTTATTTATTTTTACTTCACTTTTATCACAGCGCATTGCTGTCGCGCATTTTAAAAATATTTCGTTTCCTCCTCTTCCACTTCCGTTGGAGAAAACTCAACTCCGGGAAGAAAGGAAAACCAAGGTTAGGCACCTTCGTATTAGTAACGTGAGACGCTACACCGTAAACAAATAAATAACTTACGATAATGACAATGTGATTACCGACAGTACTCGAAAGAAAATCGGAGAAAGTTAGCGGTTAGTTACTAGAAAGACACGACTGCAGGTCCGTAAATCAATCCCCTGTTAATTCACGTATGAGATATATATTTTATATCATTAAATGCACGATCATGTATCATAAAATAAAGAGTTTTTCTCAAATATACCCATTATGTTGGACCATATTTCCAAATATGCCGACTACGTTTCAGAAATCTCAAATATACCTATTACGTTTTGCCAAAATCCCGAATAAGCCCACGCCGTCAATGACCATTACGTTAAGTGACGGAACTGTTACACAGTGGCTGCTAATTTTTCAGAAATGCCCAGATTACCCCTGGCGTGAATAATAAAAGCTGAGCTCGGGCTTCACTTGAAGAGAGTAATAACGGGAGAGTGCCCAAGGAGGAAGGAGCGATGATGCATCATATGACTAGCCATTTGAGGTATTTATTTCATTTTTTTGATGCTTTTAAGCATATCTGAAATTGAAATCATCTATGTTATCGTTAAATATCAACTCCGGACATTGGATTTTAGAGCGTGCGAGATGTTATTTCCTTTCATATCATTCCACTGAACCCGGAAGTAGTATGTCATAAATGGTATGGATTATGTCAGCCATTGTGCAATGGTTCTATCAATTAAATCCCACAATGATATTTTTCTTTTCGTCTATACTGTTGTATTTTTAATATTTTTTTCCGTTGGTTTCAAAAATGATAATTTTTTCCTTCTGTCTATGCTATTGTATTTTTGGTATTTTTTTCCGGTTAGTTTCAAAAATGATAATTGTAGAAATGATGCATTTCGTTCTTGTTATAACCCATATGCTCTCTTGCCATTCGTCCGTACATGGTGATGGAAGGGGACGAAATGCATATGGGTTATAACAAGAACGAAATGCATCCTTTCTACAATTATCATTTTTGAAACCAGCTGGAAAAAAATGCCAAAAATACAATAGCATGGACGGAAGGAAAAAATTATCATTTTTGAAACCAACAGAAAAAAATACCAAATATACAACAACATAAATGGAAAGAAAAATATCATTATGGGATTTAATTGACGGAACCATTGCGCAATGGCTGATATAATCCATACCATTTATAACAATTACTTTCGAGTTCGGTGGAATAATATGAAAGGAAATACCATCTCGCATGCTTTAAGATCTAATGTCCGAAGTTGATATTTAAAAATAGCATAAATGATTTCAATTTCAGATATGCCCAATAGCATCAAAAAAATAAAACGAATACCTCAAATGGGTAGTTGTATGATGCACCGCTCTTTCCTCCTTGAGCACTCTCCCGCTACTACTCTCTTCAAGTGAAATCCGAGCTCAGTTTTTATTATTCATGCCAAGGGTAATCTGGGCATTTTTGAAAAATTTGCAGCCACTGCGTAACAGTTCCGTCACTTAACATAACGGTCACTGACGGCGTGGGCTTATTTAGGATTTTGGCAAAACATAGTAGGTATATTTGGGATTTTTAAAATGTAGTAGGCATATTTGGAAATATGGTCAAAAGTAATGGGTATATTTGTAAAAAACCCTAAAATAAACTATATTTTAAGACAACTTTTCTTGCTTTTAAAAGTCTAAAGGCTGCAATTGTCCGTAATGAGGCGGCCATTGCACCAGCCTCAGCTGCACGCGGCTCCGCCACTGATTAATTAGCACAACACGTGGTCTCGACAACTCTTTTTCTGGAAGCCCAGAGGAATGGGAAGAGCACTGAAACAGACAAAATTACGGCACGTAGCGTCAGACGTGGCCATTAATCCGCATAGGAATTGATTTGATTTCTCCAGTAGTACCATATATTCAAATCCCTGATCGTGCCGCGAAGTTTCAGAGCATGGGTTTCTAGAAGCGTCAGGCCGCCTCCACTTGACTAGTAATCGCCGCATTGGCTAGCTTCGTCTCCAATTTTGAGTGCATCACTGAAATGGACGTTGCAGTCAGGATAGAAATTCCGTGTCAAGGGATTAAATGTAGACATCTCATTGTCACTATTTTATAAGATTTTCATTTAATGCACACGGGTGCACTAAACTTCGGTGCACTTGTGAGTAAAATTTTCTTTTAATATTTTTTTTACATTTTTATAAAATTGTTAATTTAAATATATTAAGTTTTACCATTTTTAGATATTTATACTTATTTTTATTTTAAAAACAGAGGTATTCTAGTCATTTAAAATGTCTAGATACTCTTTTTAAATATAAATTTTTTCACGAATTTCAAAAATGGTAAAACTTAATATTTATATATATATATATATTAAATATATTTAAATTACCAGTTTTATTAAAAAAAATTTAAAAAAATTAAAAAAGAAAATTTTGCACCCGGGTACACTGAAACTCAACACACTCAATAGACTATGCTCAGTTTACAAATATTAAAAACAACTATTTCTACCAATCGATAGCTTAGTTGGACAAGACATTAGGCTGGGGGCATCTTGGTCGGGACATTGACTATTCTCAAATATAAATGGAGTTTTGCTCTCATTGTTAACTTCCATAAGAGGAGTTTTAGTCTCATCACCTATAATGTAAATTGATTTAATAGGACTTTACTGACTTGATTTGTAAAAAAATAAATGATAATATAAGATAATTTTTAAAGATTCATGGGTTGATTTGTAAAAATTAGACAGAAACAATGAAATATTGTAAAGTAAGGTTCTAAATGGAACAACAAAAAAAAATTATTTCCTTATTGTAAATTAAACCCTTTGTTTGGACATCGTTTTATGTTTAGCCAAGAATACTGTTATCACAACAATTAGGCTTTTGACAGTACACTCAGTAAAAACTATTTCAAAGGGCAATGGTCAAAATTTTTACTTTTAAATATTTTAGTTATGTTTCTATTACTACTGCTTGATCGAAGAAATGTAATTCAATACTCCTGTAAGCGTGAAGGCTTCATGCTTTCCTTTAATTTTTTTTAATATTAAAATATTTTTAAATTTAAACCTTTTATCATGTGTTCATATTTATTTATATGCTTTTATTGTTAACCATAAATATTATATATATACATATATTGAAATCTTCTATACAATATTCATTTTTTAAAAATTTTAAGAGTAATATATTCACTCTTAGAATGAAAAAAAAATTATTTAAGTAAGCATAGAATCTCTATTCTTATTATCAATATTGAGACATTACACCTTCATTGATATCAAAATATTGCAACATGGTAGTTTTCTATTAGATAATGTGATAAGTAACGAATGCCTTCTTAGTTTACACCTATAGTGACAATTTATGTCCTTATCAAAGGTATATTCTCGTGGAGTACATTCTTATGTATAGATTTCACAAATCATTCAATTAATTACTGAATCCATTAAGTAAAAAAATTCAATTTATATTTCAAAAGAATGGATTCCTAATTTGTATTAGGTTTTGCAAATAATCAAACCACATGCCCAAATTAGAATTACGTAGAATTATAGCATTTCCTTTTATGGTCAGCATAAACTCAAAGGTGTATGATTTTGACATTCGAAAAGGCCTTTCAAAAACTAATTCCGTCTTTCTAAGACTCATGCACGCGTATCAGATGCAGCTTACATCCATCATATGAGAAATCACACATGATGCTTTGATGGTTACACCAACTCAACTTACCGAGTGCGTCTCAATGAATTCTGAAATTACATTACAAGTTGTTCGTGCTAGGACGTTTTCAAAAAGCCATGCACTTTAGCAGTTCTCAACTACAACTATAATGCATTTTTCATAAGCATCTTACTTCATCGAAACTTGGATATTGTGAAAAATAGGCAAGGTTTATGTGAGACACCTTTTGGTTAATTTTGATCATGAGAAAAGGATTATGTTTTTGTAATCTTGATTTTGATTGTGTGGTATTGATCATGTGTTGTGAGATTAAATTATACTCTTTTATGAGTTATGTGAAAAGTATGTTGTGTTTGTAGAATTATCTTTTATAATATATATGCATGATTTGCCATAAGATGAATTTGAAATTTATGATCATCTTAAGAATGGAATATACTTATTGGACTTTTTATAATAACTTTTAGAATATGCTTGTGCGATTTCCTCATCTAGAATATTTTGTGGATTATGCTTTTGAGGTGTGCTTAACTTGGAAAAAAGAGTGTTAAATGCTTCTATAATTATCATGAATGGTTTAATACGTTTGAAATAAGACTTTTCTACCAAATGCAAGTTCAACAATAAGGAGAAAAAGGTCTGACTTTTTGTCTAAAAAGGTTTGACCTTTCAGTGCAAAACCAGACAGACAGTAAAAGAGATTAACCTTTGAGACTAAAAACATATGATGTTTTTTAGACCTTTTTACCCGTCTTCTAAGCCATGTTTTAAGGGATTAAAAGGCCATAAAAGGAGGATGTGGAAGCGTTAGAATTATTAAGAAAGACATCAAATTGCAAGTATAAAAGACTCCAAAATGCTTCATTGTGATATTACTTTCGCCGAAGGTGGAAAGAAAAAGCTGAAGTTGCAAATACTTAAAAATATTACTATCGGAGATTCAAAGTTACAAAATGCTAATCATTCGAAGAATAGCTACTCTTATAGATGTGTTAAACAATCTGGTCAAGCTGACCTAATTTGCGTTATTTTCATTTGTATGAAATCAATTATCTTAAGTGTATTTATTAATATGCCAAATATCATAATTTTTGAAGATTTTTCTATATTTTTTATTGAATTTCAAAAATCAAGATTATTTAAGTCCATTTTAACCTCAAAAAGTTGTTGCTTTTTGAAATTCAATAGAAAACATATACAAATCTCCAAAAATATAAACTAGACACATTTTGGATAATATATTTTATAAAAATAAAAAATTATGTAAATCAAACAAACTTCTAAAGAGCTTCAGGGAAGCTCGCCTTTCAAGATTGTTGCAATTATTATATTAAAATACTAATTATATGAAGATGGAAGGGAATTAGAGCCAATGCCAATCGGACCAGACAGGGCATGTATCTCCATTCTCCAATTGACTTGTCAGATCCAATCTGGTTCGTATAACATTGAGTATAGATAATCCAATAGTCCTAAATTGGAAAATTTGAGAATTGATGGATCAATTATCTTAACGTCAGCTTTGATTTTGATAATATTGTATTTAATAACTTTTATTAGTGTTTTACTACAAATCTCCCCGTAAGCCTGGTTTCTGATATACCTCAAGCATCACCCTCCACTGTCAGCGTGGACTTGTTGGCGGGGGGCGTTGTGGACCAATGGAGGTACAACAAAGACATGAGACTACCACAGCCTTGTGACGATCCCACCAACCATAGTCTGCGTGAGCAATCACATGGACCTCGTTGGACCAAATCAGGAGGTGTATCCCATAGGCAAGAAGTACCACAGAATGATAGAACTTTGGACCAGTTTCGGGAAGGAAATCTAACCGAATAGGAAGGGGTAGGTGGAAACAGAAGGTGAGAGGTTTGGATGATGTATCGGCATATGGTTTAAATGAGACTCCCAAGGCGACTAACTACAAAAGAAGGTTGATAAAGGAGCAGCAAGAGATCATTCCCAATCACAAACGTCCAAAGGCGGATGATTCCCATGATGATAAGGAGGTGGCGGCTGAGGGGGATCCTCAACCCCACCTCTGTTAATATATCTCTCTTAGCATGAAATTGTCGTGGGCTTGGGAACCCACAGGCAATTCGCTGTCTCCTTGACCTAGTCAAGAAAAAAGATCCCAAAATGATTTTCTTTTCTGAAACAAAACGGACTGCAAAGGAGATGGAAGGAATCAGACAAAAACTCAAGTTCGACTGTTGCCTAGCGATGGATCCTACAGAAAGAAAGGGAGGCATAGCACTACTATGGAACAATGATTTCCTATCATAATCAAGAGTTTTTCAAATCATCACATTGATGCAGATATACATGGGTGAAGGTTCACAGGGTTATATGGCTATCCCGAAACGCAGCAGAGAGTCCAGACTTTGAATCTTCTGAGTACGTTAAGCAACCGAGCGGACTCATCGTGGTTAGTTATGGGTGATTTCAATGAGGTAACGGGGTCAAATGAATATTTGAGCCAAAGGAACCGTTCTCAAATGCAGATGGATTTTTTCTGTAATGTTTTGGATAGGTGTAATTTGGCAGATCTTGGCTTTATGGGACCGACCATGACGTGGAGTAATAATCGAAAGGGTACTCAGTGGGTATAAGCCTGACTAGATAGAGGAGTGGCAACGCCAAGTTGGATATCACTCTTCCCATATGCGAAAATCTTTCACTTATCTGTAGTCTACTCTGACCATTGTCCTCTATTGCTGGTTTTGAACACATTGATTCGCAAAAGCAAACCTCCAAGGGAATTCAGATATGAGTTGTTTTGGGCAAGAGACAGGGAGACCCATCGGATTGTCAATCATGCATGGACCTCGCAGCAGTGTCACGACCTCTCTTCCTCAATTCCCCTGGAAAGGAAGATTAAGTGTTGCAGTATGGAACTCACTAAATGGAACCGACTAAGGAGAGAGAATCTAAGGAAAACCATAGAGGAAAAGCAACGGGAGCTTGCAAAACTTATAGATCAGAACCCCACTGACCATAGAGATGATTCCATAAAAAGAATCAAGTTTCAAATCAACATTCTACTAGAAGATGAGGAACAGATGTGGAGGCAGAGAGCGAAAACTCATTGGTTACACGAAGGGGATAGAAACACGGGATTTTTCCACCATATGGCATCAAACTGCAGAAGGATTAATACCATCGATGCCCTAATGGACCACAATGGTCAATGGGTCAGTGATCAAGATAATTTGCTGGATATGACAGTGGCACATTTTTCATCTCTTTTTTCTTCATCAGATCCAACTAGCTGTGAATGGATGAATTCTATCATTTCCATAAGAATTACGGACCAGCAGAGGCAATCACTGATTAGGACCCTTGAATTTGATGAAGTAGCCAAGGCAGTCAAGACGATGAGCCCAACAAAGGCGCCGGGGCCAGATGAGATGTCAGTGGGGTTTTTCTAAAAGCATTGGCAAACGGTTGGTCAGGATGTATTTCTGTAGTGCAAGCAATTCATGGAATAATCGGATTTTGAACGACAATGCATGCAAGTCAAACAGCTAAACTCCACTACCATCGTCTTAATTCCGAAAATTGTGGGAGCTCAATCTTTGGCTCATTTTCGTCCGATAAGTCTATGCAATGTTACTTATAAGATTTTGGCCAAAGTTTTGGCTAACAAAATCAAACTATGCCTCCATGATCTTATCAGCGAACATCGGAGTGCATTCATCCCAGGCCGGCTAATCTCCGATAACAAGTTGGTTGCATACGAAGTTATACATTCACTTAGGAGGAGAAGGGAAGGTATGAAATAAGAAATGACTATCAAACTCGATATGTCCAAGGCGTATGACAGGGTTGAGTGGAATTTCTTAAAGCAGATCATGGAAACCATGAACCTCAGACCGGTGTGGATTAGATGGGTTATGCACTGCATTTCAACAGTGAGGTATAGGGTGAATGTAAATGGCTTCAAATCAAGATACTTTAAACCCCAAAGGGGCTTACGGCAAGGTGATCC
>JAXCLR010010267.1:0-11159 GCA_035584095.1 Annona squamosa | reverse complement strand
AAACAAAAATCACTTCCATCAAAAAAAAAAAAAAAAAAAAAAAAGAAAACAAAAATCATCTAGGGCCGGGATCTCAACCTAGGAGGGCAACAACGGTGCAGATGGAAGGAGCAAGAGAATATAGGGACTAGCAGGCGGAGAAAATGTCGCGAGGGAGGGCGAGAGAGAGAGAGAGAGGGCAAGAGAGAGAGGGCAAGAGAGAGAGAGAGAGTAGTCAAAACCTCCCCGCCCTCTCGCGCTCGGCCCCGGCAAAAGGGAGGGCCAGAAAACGAAAAGCTCTTTTGTATTCCTTCATCTCTCTTTCTCCGTGCCCATGGCGAAAAGGCGAAAGGTCACCGACTCCGACCCCAACTCCTTCGACCCCGATTCGGCCGCCACCGATTCTGCTACCGACTCTGAAAACGAAGAAGAAGACCTCACTAAAACCCTCGAGCCCTTCAGCAAAGAGCAGCTCATCCATCTCCTCCGCTTCGCGGCCGCCTCCGACCCTAGCGTCGCCGAAGAAATCCACCGCGTCGCCGACCGCGATCCCGCCCACCGCAAGCTCTTCGTCCACGGCCTCGGCTGGGAAACCACCTCTGACAAGATCAGCTCCTTCTTCTCCAAATACGGCGAGCTTGTCGACTGCAACGTCGTCGTCGACAAGGCCTCCGGAAAATCCAAGGGCTACGGCTTCCTCCTCTTCAAGCACCGCCGGGATGCGCGAAAGGCTCTCAAGCACCCGCAGAAGGAGATCGACGGTCGGATGACTGCCTGCCAGCTTGCGTCCATGGGACCTGTGGCCCCGCAGCAGCAGCAGCAGCAGCAGCAGCAGCAGCAGGGCTCGCTAGGGCAACAGAAGGATGTGCTGGCGAGGAAGATTTATGTGGGGAACGTGAATCCGGATATTCCTGCATCAAAGTTGCTGTCTTTCTTTTCGAGATATGGGGAGATTGAAGAAGGTCCGCTAGGGTTTGATAAGCAGACGGGGAAGTCCAAGGGTTTTGCTCTTTTCATATATAAAACGGTTGAAGGGGCGAGGAAGGCTTTGGAGGAGCCAAATAAGAACTTTGATGGACACCAGCTGTATTGCCAGAAGGCAACGGATAGCCACAAGCTCAGGGCTGCCGCAGCTGGATCGACAGGGAATGCTCCGCTGCCGCAGGCAACACAAGCGTTTAATCCGGCGGCTGGTGGTGGAAGCGGCAACGCAGGCTTTAGCACGCCTGATGTAGCTGCTTCTGCCGCTCTTTTAGGACAAGGGCTCCTTTCTGGGGCAATCCCTTTTGGCGGCCAGAACGTTGCACCAAATCAAGCGGCTCTAGCTATGCTTGCAGCTGCCGGGCAGAATCCGGCTGCTTTTGGGGTCCCTCCAGCCATGCTTGCATCATTAAATCCAGCGGCTCTGGCTGCTGCTATGGGCTTGGGGCCCTCACAACAAGTGGCAGGGTCAGGTGTTCCACAGGCAATTCACGGTTTTGGGATGGGCAATGTTGGGTATCAGAATACACAGGGTCATCAGAGTGGGCAAATGAGCCACAATGCTCCCCAGAGGCCGTATGGGATGGGTCCCATGGGAGGCTATGCATCTCGTTAGGTATGATTTGTTATCTTGCATTGTTGTTTGACTATCTTGATCGGCTTGTTTTTCTGTCCCTTTTAGATGTTTATGCAGTCGGTGTTTCTGTTGTTCTAATCGTCTCTTTACTCTTCTTTTAGTTTGGTTACCCAGATCGCGGTTTCTTCGTGTGGTTTAAAGAATCGAAGGCTTTTGAACTGTGGGAAGCTCGTGGAAAAGATATATCAGATGCCATCCAAAAGGAACTTTTTTCGTTTTGCTTTTGCCTCTTTTCTGTGAATGTATGGATTTTGGGGTTTCTTTTTCCTTGAATTTTCTTTCTAGTTTTGCCGGTTCTATGTATTTGGGATACTGGATTTCTGGATCTCTTATTTGCTTTACTCTTTATCAGGGATTAAAATTTTATTGTTGGAATCGCAGACTATTTATTTTTGGGAGAGCTTGCCGCTTGCCTTTTGGATTTGGCTCTGTGACTTCTGTCTCATTACCTTGATTTTCAAGGTTGTGTTCGAGGATTGTTTTAGATGAGTTGGTTTTATCCCGAAATGGTTGATGCATGTTACTAATGTGTTTGTTTTATGATAAAAATATGTAAAAGAAACAAAGGAGCAAAGAGATTATAAAACAGGGAGTCATAATATCAGCAGTAGTGGTAATGTCCTCGATGAGGTGAATGTAGATGATATTGATATTTTTTCGTTTGAAAAAGGCAGGTACTTATAAAGGAAAATAGAATAATTATAAATAATTAGAAATAGTTCAATATAACATATGGGTAATCCATCTGAGCTGCCCTGATTCATGATCCATTTAAAATATCGTTTAAGCTTTGAAAACCATTCTTCAAATTGCAAAAGCCAATTTTAATGGTTTCATCAATTCCTAGGGACGAGAGAGGCCAACCCAGGAGCCAGGAGGAAGGAGAAGAAAGGCATCTACCATTCTTCTTGATTGATATCTCTCTTATTCTTTTCTTGTCATTTGTTATTGTTCAGAACCACTAATGGCGAAGAAAGTCGAAAGGACAGACCCATATAGGACAAGGTAGGGAGAAGGGGAAAAGGATGTTTTCCTAACTTGTCGTATACGAGTCTTTTACTTCAAACCAAATGCAACCTGTAGAATTATTTTAGATGATAGTGAATTTGGTCCTTGCCAAGAAGGTTTGCCATTGTTCTAGTTTCATTCTTGGTAGCTTGAGATGCATCATGTTGATGCATTTGGTCAGCCCTTTTCTTATGATGCAATTTAAACCAAAAATTCCATCAAGTACCATAATCCTTTGATTATTTGTGCATGCAGTGTATTGAGTTCTCATTTTTTAGGCATTTAAATTGACGAACCCTCATTGGGTATACAACATGTCCCTCCTTGCATCAGTTGCTGTGCTGTCAAGGTCATTTCAAACATCTCAAACGATGGGCCATCAGTACAGTGGATTTGGAGATAATCAAGCGAGTTTGATTTGTTGGGCTAATGACTCCCATGTTAAGGGGGAGCTCAATGCCCTTCTATAATTTCACTGTAAGTCCCTTGTTTAAGCTAAGCTTCTTTCGATTTTCAAGTGATTTATAATATGTTTAAATGTGGAAATGCATGTGCATGCAGCATCATTCTCGACAGAACCCTTGTTTTTGCATGCATGGTGTATGTAGAACTAGTTTGTGCTTTATTGGTGAACAAGCGTGTACTGGTGGTGCTTGGTAAAATAGGAAAAATTAAGAGCTTCTCACTGAAACTTAAAATACACATGCGGAAAAAAAGAAAAGAAAAGTAAACAATAGAAATACATACGAGATGCGTACAGGCATAACCTGAAGGAATGCAAATAAAGTGGAAAAAAACGCTATGATTGATCTTTAAAAAGATTTTGAATATTGTACTCAGTGCCAAAACATGTATTTTGGAGGCTGAGGAGGGTCACAGCCACCTGTTGACATGTAGACGCATGACGACGCTTCTTGTTTGGAAAATAGTCTATATGGTAGATTGATCCAAAAATGCGCAGACTTCATTGAGTTCAGGGACTTGGGCGCAAAACCAAAGCCAGGGGAACTAGACTTTCTTCTGAAAAAGGATACGGGACAAGTCCATTTTCGTTAATAATAATGACATCAAATCTTTATTGCAGTTGATTCTACTGAACTAGCTACTTACTTTCTTGTACCAACTTTTAAGGAGAATTTTCACTACTTCCTGCGTCAAAGGCTAAATTGCCAGCTTCAGATAAAAAGAGCAGTTCTATTACCCTTTGTAGAGAAGGAAAGTGCCATCGAAGGATTCCGTTACCTAGTACCATGACCAAATTGACTCCTCTTTCAGCATCTCTTCCAAATTAAGAAGACTTGTGTTTGTTGCTACTTAAACAAATGAATGCCCTGGTCTCCATGATTGTCTTTTGAATCAACCTCTTTTCCTTTCCGCTCCTAAACTCTTCTCATAAATTACTTAATTGGATGACATACATCATGTTTGAATCTTTAGTAGCATGTATGAATCCTTCCTCTCTAATAAATGGATTGGGACTGAGTTTTAGAGAATTAATAAAATTGTTCTTTCAGGGTCTTTTCTTACTTTGTTAGACACATATTCATCTATTGCTGGTGGGCTCATAATTGTTTAAATTGGAACCATGCAATCTAGTGTGAGCGTGTATTTATTCTAAAAAGGTGGTAAAATTTTTGAGAAGCTTTACTTGAAAGAGATTTCAATCCTTGAATCTTGGTAATCTAAATGTCAAAGTGATCTTTCCACTGGTTTGGGTAGGAGAAAACATGAGATGTTCCAATACGACAAGACACTAGAATTCGGTGTAGATTCTCATCTCCTTTCTTTTATTTTATGGGAACTATAAGATAAGATTGGTATATAGGATGCATGCTTCCAATTCTATCAATTGGAAGGAAGAAACATGTTGTCTGGGTTCAGATTTTTACTTTGCGAAGGAAGAATATTTGCAGCTAAAATGTTTTTAATTCTTTGACATATTATTTCAACTAGACAATATTCTTAGCAGCAATTCCCAATTTGGTGGATTTGGATGGATCAGTCAGACCTCCTTTCTTTAGTTGGACCACCCAATCGGATTGGTAGTTTCATCACTAATTTAAAATGATGCAAATCAGGATCATTTTGGGAATGATTTGAACCGATAGAATTGCTGTGATTTTTAGGATCAGTATTAATCTCTTCAGTTCAGATCAGAGGAGTATACGTAATCTATTTGATTTATTCACTCCTTGTGTAACTAATGAAATCATTTCATTTAATATTTTCAATTCTCCCATATATGTTTGTAATTCAAATTCACTCATGAAAGAGGGTCTAATGTAGAATTTCGATCTTTAAAAATAAAACATGTTACAACAATGATTACTCAATATGGGTTTTGCATATTGAGTTGCAAGACTATAAACAGAGGTAAATAGTGTTCTTGCATGCATATCAAACCAGCATGAAATAAGAATTGGCTAGATGTATTCAGAATAGCCAATCAAGCATATTGTAAATGTTGGATTGCAGTAGTGTCTGAACTGAAACAAAATTCTAATCATATGCATATCAAATGACAATTCCTGAGAAGGGGAATCTAAAATAGATAATTAATAAGAAAACTGTAATTTTAAAGTAGATAGTATTGAAGTAGATGGGGAGTATAAAAATTAGGCAAGTGATAAGGAGGTTGCAATATTAAAGTGGTTATATATTCATATAATGGTCTGATTTATATTATTTGAAAATTTTGGCCTAATTTTGACCAAAGTGATGTGGAACCCACTATGCCATTTTCGGGGAAAAGCTGTAGAAATTACTTCCAATTTGTGTGTTGGTATTATGAGCCCTAAAAGAATTGCATTGTCATCAATTTCTCCTCCACATATAGTAATAAATCTTCCTGGAAATTCTTAGAGCCTTCCATTTAGATTGGCGTTGCTTCATTTCATGATTATTCAGACTCCGAACATTACTTAAAACATTAGGTGAACAACTTGTAGATTTTCCAAAATTCTCTTGCTCTTAGTAAAAACCTCGAAGTTCTTTTATTTATGATTTCTAGCCTGGACAAATTTAACAGGTTAATTACTTCAATCAAAGCCTCATGTTCTTTGTTTGATGTTGGGAATAATCCTGATGGGCCTGGCCCCTGGGTCATGATTTCTTTGATGAGGCTTCTCATGGTTGGCTGGAGAAAGACCTTGGAAGTTGGCTTAATGACCAATGAAGGATTTTTCCAGATAAACAGGTTCAGGGTTTAATTGATTTTAGTGGTCCATTATATTCGTCGATTATGTAGATTGTCTGTGAACTGTTTGAACCAAACTATTTAAAACTACCATTCTCTCAGTGTTGGTGGATGATTATAGAAAGGTAACATATTCAAGATATTTAGATCTTATGCTCCAGTTGCTGGTTTCAAGTGTTGGAAACCACCAGTAAGGTATCACCTTATTCCTCTATTCATGACAGTGCATTTGGTAGGTGTTTTGCAAATTGCAATTCATCTTAATTGGTAGTTATATATGTTGGGCCTGTAATTGTTATTGAGATTATGAAGGAAAGAATGCTGATTTTGTGGTAGAGTGGAAAAGGAAGATAAGGCATAAGAGTCTATAATGCTTATCATGCTTTGTTCATCCCTGCTCTATGTCAAAAGGAGTCCAAGTTCTTAACAGAGCCTTTGATCAGGCAATAGCAGTATAAAATGGCTTCGTGGTCCTAGAAGGTTGTATATGCTGGTCTAACCTCAAATTAAAGACTTACGGTCAAGGCACATGGATTTACCAAATTTGGTGCATTTCCTTCCAGGCACATTGTTTTAAAGTTCTTCCGTCAATGCATTTCCATCTCTTGGCCTGTCTTATGATAAACAGTTGGATCAACATATCTGTGTAAAAAACTAAGAATTATCTGGCAGATGGTTGTGTTGAAGTTACTATATTCTTCTAAGATCGTCCTACTTCTAGGCAAGTTATAAATGTTGGTGCAAAACATTGGTCTGCTTCTAGGGTCAGTGTTTTGGACTGGGGTGAAATATTGATTATGCAGTTAAGGAGAATTTTTGACGTCAGCTGATTAGTACGAGTGGAAATGATGTCAGATGGGTGATGAGATGAAATGGAGAAATAGAAGAAAGAGAAAATAAAACATGATATTGTTGACTCATTGATACAAGAACATATTGAAAAGATAAGGTTGATTCTAGAAGGGATGGCGTAAACTTTAGAAATGATGGGTTGATGGGAGCCCAATCTAGTGCACCCGGGTGCATTCAGCCTCAATCCATCCGGGTGCACTGCACCTATTTTTTTTATTTTTTTTTGAAAATTTTTTCATGAAGCTGTTAATATAGGTTTATTTAACATATGTATCAATTTTTACTGTTGAATGCTGGATTAGTCGGGTAATGCTGAAATAGAGCATTTGATCAATGCTTATATAGTGAGACTCAAAATCTTCGTCACTGTAATATTTACTGTTGTGGTTACCCTTTTAGTTGGCTTTTGCTTTTGTTTATACTTGTGCTGTTTTATTCTATGATAGGTAAAGCTTGACTAGAGTCTGAATTCGGGAACTTGCTCCCTAGCGGCAAACAACGGGCCATCAGTGGGGTTCACAATGTACGTGAGTTGATCTTTCCTGTAGGCACTATATTATCATGGATGGTTTTCTAAGGTGTCCATCGATGGTATGTCCACCTCCAAAAGCCCCCATTGGTGAAAAAGCACGTTGTGCCTTTTCCTGTTAAAATGGGGTTGCGTGCCACGTGGCGAGCTAGAGAAGGGAGTTGGACGGATGAATGTGAATGTATGGTTAAGCGGCAACTTTGTGGTTAAAATGAGCGTTTTCATGGCGTTGATCCATGGAAATTTTTTTAAAAAAATTATGTTTTTCTTTCCATCAGATCAAGTCATGTGAAATAATGAAAAAATTAATGCATAAAATTGTTATATTAATTTATAGAATCGTACATTCATAAAAGGAGAATGCTATAGACGATTTCAATACTGATTTGACATCTCTGTATTTGATATAGGAATCAAATAATTTTGTTAGGTTCATTTTACACATTTATCAAAGTGGGTTCATGCGCATCCATGATTTGGATGAAATTCTGTTCCCAAGCTAAATGATTCCTAGAGCAATGGGCAAAACGAATTTCATATTATCACTAATATGAAAAACTTGAGTGCAACTTGGTTATGCAGAAGCAAAGCTCATTTTTAAAGGTTTCAACTTAAGGGCAATATCTGAACTGCTCGACTTCTGCAACTCATGCTACTTTCGTTGAATCTAAACCATCCATTATCCTTAAAAAATTTATTAAGATGCTGAAATTTGACGTCTTTGGATACTTTGGTAGGACGTTTCAAAATTTTGAGCAATCTTGTTTGTATTTGCTAGGTACTACTTAAGTATCCAAGCAGGGATATTTTGATATTTTAACTAATATATTATTAAACATAATGGGTGGCTTGGATTTATCAAAAGTGGTATGGGCTTTGCAATTAACCACTAGTTGAGGCACTTTCATTGCAAAATTGCTCCATAAATGATGTTTTAATTTGGTCCTTTGTCGCCTCGAGGGGTTGCCTTGTTTGTAACGTGGTGAAGTGCATGCGGATGATCGGTGCTTGATTCCGACGGGTATGTGGGTAGTTCTACAGTTTCCCCCCTTAATTTAGGGGT
Source organism: Annona squamosa (assembly GCA_035584095.1). Lineage (NCBI taxonomy): Eukaryota > Viridiplantae > Streptophyta > Magnoliopsida > Magnoliales > Annonaceae > Annona > Annona squamosa. Next base: position 2,914 of record JAXCLR010010267.1, on the reverse strand, counting down.
ATTTGACAGATTCCTCTATGTTGTCGTGGTATTTATAGAAAAGAAATCCTTCCACGATGTGTGAGTGGTAAATGTGCCTTATTTACAAATACCAATAAAAAAAATTTGGTCCTTTGTTAATCGTTTGTGAAACTTTTTTTTTTTTTTTAAATTATTTTTAATCGCTCTGTTTGAAACGGATTGACGTACCAAACATAACCTGTTTTTTTGACTTCAAAATTTTTCTTAAAATCCAAATATAGTCTTGTTTCATTTGACTCTCGGCATTGAAATTTACTAGGAGGGGAGAGTTTAACTAGGAGTGGGAATTGGACTTACTCTTGATTTGACTTGATTTAACTGAATAAAATTGACATTTTTTGGACCTGGTATGAGGATGGGTAAAAAATTTGGACTAGAATTTAAAAATAGGGTTGAGGTGGGTCGATTATGTTCTAATCTGAAGAATTTCGACCCACCATGTATGCGTTCATTTATGAAAAATTAGGGCAAATTTTTTACATATCAATGAATTTTATCTCTAATTTCACTTGTACTTATGAATTTTTAAAATTCTTTTTATACCTATGAATTTTCATTATAATGCCATTTATACTCACGCCATTAAGGATCTGTTAAATGGGCCGTTAGCTCTCTTGTAAAAATGACAAATATGCTCAAGCTCAAATGTGATTTGAGGTTGTTTTGCTTAAGATTCATATTTAAATAATATATAATTTTATAATTGTAGAATTATTAAAAATTCAGTTATAAAATTATAATTAGGGATTGACATATTTGTCATTTCTTAAAGAGTTAATGGTCTCTTTAACGGATTCTTAATGGTGTAAGTTTAAGTGAAATTATTATGAAAATTTATGCATATGAGAGGAATTTTTGAAAATTCATAAGTATAAGTGAAATTATGGATAAAATTCATAGGTATATAAGGAATTTACCTTAAAAATTATAAGTCTATGGGTGTGTTTGGGAATGGATAAAACTTTTGATAAAAAGATTTAAAGAATAAAAGTTGTCAAATGATGTGATATGATAGGAGTAATGATGAGAAGTAAAGATGATAAAGTTAAAATAAATATGTTAATTGTGTGGGTAGTTGTGTAGAAATGATTGAAAAGTAGGGTAGTTGTCTGGGAAAATGTGAAAAAATAATGAGAAAATATTATGATTGTAGAGAGTGAAAAGTTTTAGATTGAAAAGTTTTAAGTTGACATTTTTTCTTTCTTGCCAAACACACCCTATATTTAAATTTTATTATCAATTTTTTCGAAATTATGATTTTTTAATAATTAACTATATCAACAGTATAAGTATAAATTTATCCATAAAAGCAATATAAGAAATTTGAATATATATATATATATCTCTTATATATAATTGTATATTAATCTATTTTATTAAAGTTACACTATATTTACTTATATTTTTATGGTAATTATATTTCCTCATGTTTGATTTAGTAATGTTGTGTTTTTTATTAATTAGCAAAATATTGAAGCATATAATATTTAAATTTACTATAAATATATAAAATTTTAAAATTATTTTATTTAACCCATAATTTTATTGGACCCACTGTACCAAAATTGATCTAATACCAACTCGAAATTTTTCCAAGATTCATTAAAAAAAATGTGAGGGTTAAATCAACTTTTTGTTTTGATACAGTATAAAATTTGGATTAAACATAAATTTTTAAAAAAATAAGAACAAGGTTGAGCAAACTCTTACTTGACATAGCTCGCTCAGACTCTCCTCCTTAGTTTTAGCAGAAGATTAACATGCCGACAAAATTATTGTCAGTAATTTTGAAAAGAAAGCACCAAAATAGGTGGTATTTGGAAATTAAGATTTTTGCTAAAATTGCAAAATAAAAAAGAGATGCATATGCAAAAAGTCCCATTTTAATTTTTGGATTTATTATTTAATTAAAAATGCTGGATTATTAACCAACCAAGTTAGAACGGTTGGCCAGGGCAGTTGTCTAGTTTCCGTCCCCACCAGTATTCGATGCGTAACATTGTCATTTGGTGTCCCTTGCATGGCGGCGGCAATTGTCTCCTCTTATTGTGACAGTGTCTGCCACATTATGTGTAGGATGCTGAATGAAATTTGTAAGAATGTCTCCGTGCTTCCTTGTAATACCAATCAAGATAAATTGTAAATATTTATAAAAAAAAATACTGGATTATTTTTATTATACTGTCCACCATATTGTGTGTAGTTGTATGTTACGATGCTATGTAAAATTTGTAAGAATGTCTCTGAGCTTCCTTGTAATATCAATCAAGATAAATTATAAATATTTATAAAAAAATACAGGATTATTTTTATTATACTGTCCACCATATTATGTGTAGCTATATGTTAGAATGCTGCGTGAAATTTGTAATAATGTCTCCGAGCTTTCTTGTAATACCAATCAAGATAAGTTGTAAATATTCATAAAAAAATACTGGATTTTTGTTTACATAATAGGGTTTTTTTTGCATATATGCTAACCTAAATCAAAATATTGCATTTATGACAGCGGCTTTTTATTTTTTCGAATTTATCCTAGCAACTTTTAAAATATTTTACACCTATGCTAATGATGTTAGCTTTCAACCAGCAACTGTTAAATACTCCACTAAAAAAAATGGTTAAATATTGCATTTATGATAGCGGATTTTTATTTTTCGAATTTATCCCAATAACTTTTAAAATATTTTACACCTATGCTAATGATGTTAGCTTTCAACCAGCAACTGTTAAATACTCCATTAAAAAAAACAATAGTTAAATACGCCCTTGGAGAGTTTACTCCGTAGGTGAGGATCCTCGGAGCGTAATCCAGTGCACCCGGGTGCACTCAGCCTCAACGCACCCGGGGGCACTGCACCTATTTTTTTTATTTTTTTTTGAAAATTTTTGT
>JAXCLR010010266.1:0-11163 GCA_035584095.1 Annona squamosa | reverse complement strand
TTCAAAAAAAAATAAAAAAAAATAGGTACAGTGCACCCGGGTGCGTTGAGGCTGAGTGCACCCGGGTGCACTGAATTGCGCTCCAGTTTAACCTACCAACTTGTGAATTCAAACAAATTATAAGTAATTTCCAACATCATCTTTATTTTTACTTTTTAATAAAAGAAGATCAAGTGACACGTGAACTATCATAACTCATGTTAGAATACTTATTTTCTAATTTAAAATAATCTTTTAGATCTATACTAACAAGATTGTTTTGAATTTTATGCTAAAAATACATATATTAAAATTTTTTATGAAATCTAAAATAGCATTTGGACTCTAAATCAACTTGCTCGCGAGGACTGTCGGCAACGCTTTGATTTGACCTTGGACCACCGATTCATCCGGTATTAACGGATTAAAATGAACCAGTAAGTATGAGAAAATTCTCGATTGAACCAGCCATCCAAAATCATAATCACAGAACATTCATCTGTTACACAGATAGACCAATCCCAATAGTCACTATCTTCGAACTTTCTGCGCATAGCTTTTTTTACTTAAAAATTTTAAAATAGGGTTACCAATCGAAAAAAAAAAAAGAAGGTAATTACGCAACTTAGATATGAAATTGAACGTCACTGGAATTTATAAATTATACATGCATTTCTTAACATTACTTAATATATCACAAGAAAGAATGTGTGAAATAGTATGTTAATCAATCTTAGCTTGGCATAATTTTAATTGAAAATTGACAGAAAAATATAATAAACCATTAGCTGATTTTGATTTGAAAATGGTTTACAGAGACAGGATGCTGGATGTACACTGGCGAAAGACAAGTGAACCGGATGAGGTTGGGCTTCCTGAAAGCTGTGCTGAATCAGGACATTGGAGCTTTTGATACAGACCTTACAAATGGGAAAATAATTGCCGGAATAACAAACCACATGAACCTCATTCAAGATGCCATTGGTGAGAAGGTATTTTGTCCATATGCTCTATGTTCAGACTCCTCAAGTATACAGCATCATAGAATTTCTCGTTTTCCTATGAAAACACTCAAAATAATGCAGTACGAAAGTGGCTGTAATAACTAAATTTGAATTTTTTTTTTTTTTTTTTTTATGGTAGTTGGGTCATTTCTTGTCAAACTTTTCTGCCTTCTTAATGGGGTTCATCATTGCATCCGCGTGTTGTTGGCAAGTGGCCTTGCTTACGCTGCTGGTGGTGCCGCTGATTAGTGCCATTGGAGCTACTTACAGCAAGAAGATGAATACCATTGCTGGGATAAAGATTGGTTACTTATCAGAAGCTGCATCCATGGTTGAGCAGGTACTAACTGAGGGGAACTGCATTCATTGCAGTTAGGATATGGAATGCATCTCATTGACACATCAAGCTTTTCATTAATTGTCATAAAGATCGCACAATTTTGTTTTATGTTGCAGACAATCTCTCAGATTAAGACTGTCTTGGCCTTTGTGGGAGAGAATTCTGCACTGAAGTCCTTCTCCAGTTGCTTGGAGAAACAATTCAAGCTAAGCAAGAAGGAGGCACTGATAAAAGGCACAGGCTTAGGGATGTTTCAGACGGTAACATTCTGTTCATGGGCATTGATGGTGTGGATTGGAGCAGTTGTGGTAACCAAGAAAAAATCTCAAGGGGGGGACGTGCTTGCTGCAGTGATGAGCATTCTCTTTGGTGCAATGTAATGTCATTGGATTTCTTTCCAAGCTGCATCTCATAGCATGATATAGTAGCAGGGATTGTGGAGGACCTTAGGAAAGATGGAGGAGAGTCTAACTGGTTGGGTTGCACCATAACCTATGGAATCTGGATCAATCATCGGAAGGGATCATGGTTATTGGTTGTCTCTTCTTTGGTCATGCATTTTCTCCTGAAGATATGGTCAACCTAATCAGCACGATATGCTGATCTTCATGCTTGGGAAAGCCGACATTCAGTGGGTCCTAGCATGGAAGATTCAGATGTCTCATGTGTGAGATGATAATATTCATTCTACAAGCCCCTCCAATGTTAGGTTACAACTTACAATTACTCAATCTCAATGTTGAACTAGCATGCATTAACCTTTTTTTTTTTTTTTGGCTTGCAGATCATTGACTCACGCTGCACCAGACTTCCAAATTTTCAATCAGGCTAAGGTTGCAGGAAATGAAGTTTTTCAAGTGATTGAAAGACAACCAAGTGTAAGTTATGCAAAAAAGGGAAAGGAACTTGAAACCATCAGTGGAGATATCGACGTCCGTGAAGTATACTTCTCATACCCATCCCGCGGAGACAAGGCAATCCTGCAAGGTTTTTCATTGAAAGTTCCAGCCGGCAAAGTAGTTGCTTTAGTGGGCAGCAGTGGCTGTGGGAAAAGCACAGTGATTTCCCTGATACAGAGATTCTACATACCATCCGCAGGTAATTTTGCTGCTCCCCCCAGCACAAGAGTTTCAATATATATATATATAGTCATTCATGCGTTCAATCTGTACAAGCACCACACAACAGTAAGACCGGTGAGATTGTGAATGAACAATCATGAGGGCTTTTATAACATTCAGTGCACAATCCCATCAATGCTTATTATAATCTGTGTGGGTGTCTTAGATTTTGAATAAAATAACAAAGGAAGTTTTAAACTAGTTATGAATTTGCATTCCTATGGCAAATACTCATCTAGCCTCTCTTTTGTCACACTTAATGGGTGAAACTTTTTCGGGTTTAGACACTGTCAGACATCTGATAAGGTGCACAGTTTTACAGGTGACATTTTTATAGACAACCTCCGAATTGAAGATCTCGATCTGAAATTCCTAAGGAAAAACATTGGATCAGTTTCCCAAGAGCCCACTCTTTTTGCTGGGACTATAAAAGATAATTTGAAGATTGGAAACGTGAATGCAAGTGACAAACTGATTGAAGAAGCGGCAGTTATGGCAAATGCACACTCCTTCATATACCAACTTCCAGATCAATACTACACTGAGGTCAGCCACTGTGTCATTGCAGAAAGGGAAATATATCAAAACATGACTGGGAAGATTCACAGGAACAAAATTCCATCACCTGAATCAAGAGTGGATAGTGATTGGAATAGAGTGTAAACTGATGGAATGCGTTCTACTGCATGCCATGTTTGCCCAGTAAAAGATCATGCGACGATACTCATACGAAGTCATCTTTTAAAGATCAAAACAGTAGCCTTGTACTATTCTATACATTTTCTAAAAAGGAATTTACATATTATAACACTAAAAACTCAGGATTTAACATCTACAAAAGAAAATTTAATCTAAAATCGTGATCGGTGACATCTTTCCTTCAACACTTACTTAGAATCTGCTGAATGGATTTCAGGTAGGAGAGAGGGGAGTACAATTATCAGGGGGGCAGAAACAGAGAATAGCAATAGCAAGAGCCATTCTCAAAGATCCACCAATTCTGTTGCTTGATGAGGCCACTAGTGCACTTGATTCTGAATCTGAGAAGCTGGTTCAAGATGCCCTTGAGAAAGCAATGCAAGGAAGGACTGTTATCCTGATTGCCCACAGAATGTCAACAGTCATCAATTCAGACATCATTGCTGTGGTTGAGAATGGAAAAGTTGCCGAGACTGGAACCCACAGCGAATTACTGGAAACCAGCGAATTCTACCACAACTTATTTAACATGCAAAATCTCACGAAAAAAACCGAGTCAAGGTCAGTGCACAATCTATAAATCCCCTGTTTCATAGAAATACAAAACAACATTATCTGAATGATATCCCGTCAGGCTTTGGTCCACTGATCCAACTAAATTTCATACCATCTGAAAATTTCAGTTGTGTTTTTACATGTTTTAAAGATGGTTTAAGTGATGAATGGCAGGAGCATTGATCATAACGATGAGGCACTTTACAAGAGCACGGAATTCTCTTCTCGAGGTTCCGAGCTATCTGAGCGATCGAAGGAATTCGGCGCTGACCTCTATCAATCTCCAAGTCAAGAGAAGAAGATGAAAGGAAAAAGACTTCCCTTCTTAAGAATCTGGTTTGGACTGCGTAAAGAAGAGATAACAAAGACTGCTTTAGGCTCTTTTGCTGCTGCTTTTTCTGGTATATCAAAACCTTTCTTTGGCTACTTCATTATGACAATTGGAGTAGCGTATTATCACCCGAATGCAACGAGGGTAGTAGGAAAGTATTCCGGAATGTTTTTCGGAATCGGAATGCTTGCGTTAATCACTCACACCTTGCAGCATTACTTTTATGGCGTGGTGGGAGAAAAGGCCATGAGAAACCTCAGGCAAGATTTGTATTCAGGTAAAACTTCCCTTCTTGTCTATCTTCCAAATTTTCCCGGGGCATACTTGCAATGTGCAGTCATTTTCGGTCATATCTAAAAACCGTCAAGCATTAGGAATGTTTTGAGAAAAAAGGTGAAAATTTTGGTATTATGCTTTTCCTCATGCAATTTAATAATTTATGCCTTGAATAAACTCTAATATTTGACACTGATTGGGATTGCAGCTGTACTTCGCAATGAGATTGCTTGGTTTGAGAAACCAGAGAATAGCGTGGGCTTTGTCACTTCAAGGATCATCAATGACACCTCCATGGTAAAAGCAATAATATCTGACCAGATGGCCATCATTGTCCAGTGCATCTCTTCCATTCTAATTGCGACCACAGTCAGCATGTATGTCGATTGGAGGATGGGCCTTGTTGCTTGGGCAGTCATGCCTTGCCACTTTATTGGTGGCCTTGTTCAAGCCAAGTCAGCTAAAGGATTTACAGGAGACGCTTCTGTTGCTCATCGGGAGCTTGTTGCAATTGCATCCGAGACCACGGCCAACATAAGAACCGTTGCCTCTTTCACTTACGAGGAACAAGTACTCCAGAAAGCCAAGACCTCTGTGGAGAAGCCAATGAGGAATAGCAGAATCCAGAGCATAAAGTTTGGAATAATTCAAGGGTTATCTCTTTGCCTGTGGAACATCGCCCATGCCATTGCTTTGTGGTTCACTACCATCTTGGTTGAAAGGAATCAATCTACCTTCAAGGATGGAATAAGGTCTTACCAGATTTTTTCACTTACGGTCCCTTCGATCACTGAACTATGGACTCTAATCCCTACAGTCGTTTCTGCCATTGGCATACTAACACCAGCATTTGAGACGCTTGATCGAAAAACCGAAATTGAACCAGATATCCCAGAAAACAAAAACAAGGGAAGGATCAAGGGAAAAGTTGCCTTTGAAAACGTAACTTTCAGTTACCCATCAAGGCCGGAAGTGACTATATTGAACAATTTTACATTATCAATTGACGCAGGGTCAAAGATTGCACTGGTTGGGCTCAGTGGAGCAGGTAAATCGTCTGTTTTAGCTCTTCTGTTAAGGTTTTATGATACTTGCAAAGGAAGGATTTTGATTGACAAGAAGGTCATAAGAAGCTATAACTTGAGATGGTTGAGATCACAAATAGGATTTGTACAGCAAGAACCTCTTCTCTTTAGTTCCTCAATTAGAGACAACATCTGCTATGGAAATGAACGAGCTTCAGAAACTGAAATTGTGGAGGTTGCAATGGATGCAAATATTCATGAATTCATTAGCAACTTGCCTGATGGATACAATACAGTTGTAGGTGAGAAGGGGTGCCAGCTTTCAGGTGGACAAAAGCAGAGAATAGCCATTGCTAGAACTCTGCTAAAGAGACCTGCAATTTTGCTGTTGGACGAAGCTACAAGTGCACTAGATGGAGAATCTGAAAGGGTAATCATGAATGCTCTAGAGATAATGAAACAAAAAGAGTCAAGTGGATTAATGTCTGCATGCACCCAGATCACAGTGGCACATCGTCTCTCCACAGTAGTCAACTCAGATACCATCGTGGTAATGGATAAAGGAGAAGTAGCAGAAATGGGTCATCATTCAAAACTGATTGAGGCAACAGTCGGGATATACTCAAGATTACTTCATCTTCAAAGCTTGGAAAAAAGCTAGACAGCTCACAATAACATTATAAATCTTCCATCATAGACTGATTGGAATGCATGCTTGCAACAAGCACTGTTTGGTAGGTCGTACACAAATATGTAAATCCGCTTTGGAATATTGTGTTTATAGACAAAGGCTGGAGCTCACTTAAGCTTGGTTATGTTAACTGGTGCATCATCAACTTGAGGTGTGTATGTTATGATGATCAATATCGAAATTGCAGGGCAGCAATTGCCTCAACACACAGACATCAACCATGCAACTACCCAAGCGATGAAACATCAACAAAGAGAAAAAATGGGAAATCTGTGCAAGAACTGATAATTGAGTGAACAAAAATAAACAGACTTGTGTCAGCATTCCTCCTAGGAAACATTACTGCAGAGAAGTGATATGGTTCAAGGTCTACAATCCAAAATAGATGCTATCTAAGGTCTTCAATTGCTCCATCTCTGCTCCATAGGCAATCCCCGGATCGACATAACATAGCTGCAGAAGAGAACTTGTCACCATGTTAGAGTTGAATCAACCAGCTTAATGAGTTCTGAGAGCAGGTCAAACCTGATATTGAGGCTTCCTGAGTGTGTGAACCCCTCTTTTTATAAACCTTTGCCATCCATTGTTTTGTCTAAGAGATCTTTCCAAAGCTTCTGTTTTCTGGAAATGCCAACAAATGAGTGCATGAATATGACACCAATGATTGAGACGTCATTTAAAAATAGCTTCCCAATTGGCATTCAGGCTCCATTTTAGAAATGGAAAATAAGCTGCAAAGTTTTCAATATTTTTTCATACCTTTTAATGTGACGTGACGTCTTAACTATCCAACAAACATTATCTTCTCACACAATTACCAATATTGTCAATTATTATCTTTCATCTTTTAATACAAAAAACCTATTATTTTATCTTGATTCACTTTATTTCTAATCATTTGTCCCCATGATAATAGATTGATTTCATGTTTTTGACATAGGTAATTTGGGATGAGACACATTAACTTGTTAAATGTTTTCAACAGAGCTTCAATTCCTGAAGCATTTCCAACTATTAACAAACAAAATTAAATGTTTAGAACGCACAAAAAAGAAATAAACCAATATAAATCCATCAAAGAGAGAAAATATTCATACATTGTCATCTTAAAAAATTGATGTTGTTCATCTGTTATGTGCTAAAAGGAGCAAGAGTTTATCCATTATGAAATCATGTTCTGCACATGAAAATTGTAATCAGAATAAAAGCAAGCAGTTACTTACATGGGCTGGATCAAAAATTAGAAGTGTGTGCCTTGATGGCATTCCATATGATCCCTTTTGGATTTGAACTCCAACTACGGTTCTTGAATGACCATAATGCTGGAAGTACAAAGGCCTGCTCAAAGGCAACTTGAAGAAAGTGTGAAACCGTCAAAATATACCCATAAAATCTAGAATAAAAATGTGAGCAATAATCAACACTATTATTGTCAATCAGTCTCTGGGTTAGAATTATTGAAGTAGATGGGCACACCAACAATAAGAGATGTGGGGCTCTCGCACAGGAAACAGTCTACATAGAATGCAAATGTCCTGGAAAAATAGATCGCTCATATGAAAGATTTTTCTTGTCCTTTCATCCCCCCGATCACTTCACATGGATGTTGCATGCGTTGTCAGTCTTATTTGGCAAACAGAGGGAATAAAGAAATAAAAAAATTAAAACACACACACACACACACACACACACACACACAAGAATCCTACAAGAACATGTGGTGAAGATTACTCACGTCTTGCAGCTAACATTAACACGCTCGGAATTGCCAGACCTGCCGAAACTCTCATCTGAGAAGTAACTCCATACCCAATCAGCGAGTAACTGATGCCCATAAGTTACTGGGTTATCATCTTTATTTTTGTCACTATTCCACTCACCATTCTCCATATCAGCTTGTTTATGTGTTTTCTGCTTGGAATAATCCACTTGCAAAAACTTGTCCATAGGTCCATTTTGTATCCTTGGCACACTACTCCAAGCAGATTTGGAGGATCCAACCATTTTCCCACCAAAATCTACAATTCTCCCTCGAAGGCCAAAAGAACGAAACAGTGCTGCACATTCAGTAGTCCCAATCCATTTTTTTGAGCCATAAACTTTATGGTTGAATGAGTCTGAGCCAGTTATATCAAAACCTCTTTCCCAAGCAATTTCAAGCCATCTCTGGAGTGAAGGAATGTCTGGAACAAATTCTGAACCACCAAACATAACTTCCCTGGCTTCTTGACTTTGCATTAATAAGTGAGAGCTTAACATTTGAATGTTGCGCCACCCACAGCCCCATCCTGAGTCTTCTGATTGAATACTCTGAAAGTGATCGACATGGGCAGATATTATAGAGATTGAATTTCCACTTTCCATTTCCAAGCACTTCTTCAGCAAAGCCATTAGACCACCTTCTACTTTGTAGAAGATGCTTCTAAGTTGTAAGCAAACTAAACAAGATATCTTTTCTTGAATACGTGCTTCTTTGTAATCATTAGTGTTGTCATGAGTGCTACCTTCCAGAGCTGCTCCTGAATCAACGTCCAATAATTCTGCTTCTTCAACCTGGATATGTAAAAGCCTTGATAAGCAATCAAGATAATGGGCTTTCCAGCAAAGCTCCAATCTTTTGCATAAACATGAGGTTTCTCCTCTCCTAGAACTCCCTTCTGTGACTTTTACCTTTGCTGATTGCTGTGCCTGATGGGATTTCCAATGGATGAGCACTTATTTTTTTACAGGCCATCAAATCGTGAAATCTGTGCTCTCTGGTCTGTCAGAGGTTTTGCTACAAATTTTACCAAGAGGCCTCAACAACAAATTGCCAACAATAACCACTAACGTGCCACTGAGAAGGTGGAGAAAGGTTTCAGTCAAGTGATGATCAATAATAATAGAAGACCATGCATGTAGATGCCTCCCAGGTAGCAATTTCAAACCAAGAACTCAGCATGGTCAGACCAAAATGTTTTAGCCACTTAAACTCAATGATTCATAGTCATTTAAATATGGAGCACAAAGAAGGCTCCTGACAATATGTATAAGTTCCTGGGAGGGCGAGACTGGCAAGAATACATAGCCTAAAACCCCATCCCAGGAGCTGCTATTTCCATAACCTACACTGCAAATGCTATATGTAGCATGATTAACATCACGCCAAGAGAAGCCCTTCCTTACTTATTTAAACGGTGGCTAATTTAAGAAAGAAAACTTTGATTTAATATGTTAGAAATTGGACTTGTTGATCAGATGATGTCTTGCAAAAATCCTGATCATTTGTCGATCTAATAACAAAAAAGACACAAACATAATTAATATCTTTCAAGATTCAAAGGAAACACACATGCAATCTACACTTGAATGATAGTAAGACACGACATGCGAGAAGATATATATGGTTATATACTATAGACACCATACAGCAGTGGATATTGAAGGGCTTGGCGCTGCTGCTGCGATCTGTTCTGCCAAATCCCTGTCCCTAGCCAGTTCATCCTCCACAAGGTGCTCGTTCACGTGCCTATACGGAAGCCACAACACAATTGCATGAGAAAGTTCCGAATTTGCAAACAGGCAGAATAACTACGTTAGTACATTTTAATTGGAATCTTTGCCGGACATTCAAGAAACAAGAGACACCCACCATTCCAAATCAGGCAGAGGGATTCTGAGATGACAGAATGGGCATGAGGAAGACATTTCTGTCTCGAAAGGCTTCTGCACAGCAGCATTAGAAAAGATGTTGGCTTGCATGAAAACGGTTACTGCAATCCACTTCAGAAAATCGGCCACACCCCGTTGCGAGTCATGCACCCCAACACTCTTACTTTAGCCCGACGACTTCGAATTCGATCTTCCGCTATGAGGTAAGGAAGGCTAGTGGGAAAGAAACAAAACCCATCTGCCAGCGTTGGAAGCAGGGAGCAAAAACCAGGCTCCAAATACGAGTCACTTAAGCCCGAAGAGTGATTTTCAAACCTTCCGCGCGGTCTCGAATTTTAGGGTTCGTTTGTCCGCTTCTTCTGAAAAACTGATTTTGGAATTTTAACTATCTCATATTTAATTTTATATTTTATATTTTAATTATTTTATCAAACAACTACTTCAATTTACCTTTACAGTTTCAACACTACTTCTAAATGAATTCCCATCCCAACTTTCACTTGCCTTGTGTGTTTGGTTGAAATTATTGAAATGATGTAATATGAAGGCATCTGATTATTATATCAGTCATTTCATCTATAATATACCAATAAAAAAGATTAAAATCTAAAAGTTCTTCATTTCAACTGCGGCAACTAACGTTGGGACTATGATTGGGTTAATCTGTGACTCACCCCCATTTTACAGACAAAAAATTTAAATCAATGAAGTGAGACGAGATTAAGATTTTAGATCTGTATTTTACTTCTAAGGAGGGGGGTGGGTCAACCATATCCCAACTGGCCTTGACTTGACCTAATATGAAAGATGTAAATCATTTTATAAAATATGCTCTCTATTTATATGAATGTTGTTTTATTGAATAAATATGTTTAACTGTATAACTTATTAATGCGAATATAATTTATGTTAATATAAATTTAACTTTATAACTTGTTTATATGATAATTATTTATTTCTTAATTGCATATGCGTTGTTCAAATTATCTTTTTAACATATTTATCAATAAAATAAAATATATAATCTATATTTATTATATATTATAAGAATGGATATTATTATTTTATAAGTAATTCAAAAAAATTTCATTATTATCATTTTAAAGGTTAAGTTATAAACAAAATTATTTAAAAAATTTTACTAATGGTTTTTTATGACAATTGTGTTTTACTTATAAATTATAAAATATTAAATTATTTAATCTTTAAATTTATCATAGTTATGAGTTTATATTGATATATATAAAAAATTTTTAATTTTTCATTGAAAAGTGTTCTGAGGACAATCTAAAACTAACCTCAAATTTGTCCCATGACTTATCAAGGGTGTGTTTGTTTAGTATAAAAAAGTATCATCTAAAATTTTTCAATCTAAAGCTTTTCACTATCCATAATTATTTTATTTTTAAGTTATTTTTTTCACATTTTTCTATACAAACTATCATACTTTTCAATCATTTCTACACAACTACCCATACAACTAACCTATCT
>JAXCLR010010265.1:0-11165 GCA_035584095.1 Annona squamosa | reverse complement strand
TCCATTGCTTCTTGTGACACTCTTTTTCTGAGTTTTGGTTTGTTTTCCTTTAATACAATCGATACATATGCTAAAATAAGTAAAATCTAGAGTAGGTAATACCCCATCTTTTATTATCTTAACATCTTTTCTTTCGATATGTGACCCAATCTTTTATGCCACAACATGGAGAAATTTTCATCAATTATACCACGTTTATTACCAGCGCATACATTGAAGGTAGATGAACAATTAATGAATGAGCAATCTGCACTTATTTGATATAAACCATTAAACAATATTCCAGTTCCACTTAAAATAGAATCATTAAATAAAGAAAACTTTCAGCATGCAAAACTGAAAGAATAACCCGTTACATCAAGTTTTGGCAAAGAAATTAAATTTCTAGAAATGGACGGAATATAGAAAACATCATGCAGCTTTAAAAAATTGCCCTATGTCAAGGCGAAGCCTACAATTTCCTACTACTTTAACTTTAGACTTGGTCAGATTGCCCATTAATATTGATGACTAATGCGATTTTCGGTTGCGGGTTGAATGGAATGCCTGTAAAGAGTTTGAAAACATGGATAGCAGCACCAGAGTCAATACACTATAAATTAGAGGATACATTTATGAAATTGGTTTTAAGGCAAACATGTACATAATTGTTACCTTTCTTTTTGAACCAACTTTTCCGCTTGAGACAATCTTTCTTAAAATGTCCTTTCTTTTTACAGAAATGACATTTCTTAGCTGACTTTTTTAATCCATCCACTAAGCCTTTCTTTAATGAGAATATATTCTTCCCTTTTCCTTTCTTTGATTTGTTCTGTTTAGAAGTTGATGTGAAATAGATAGTCATTGATCTATCCTGCTTTAATCTCTCTTCCTCTTGTACACACATGGATATTAATTCATTTAAAGTCTATTTCTCCTTTTGTATGTTATAAGAGATTTTGAATTGCGAAAACTAAACTGGAAGAGAGTTTAAGACAAATATGACTAGGAAAGAGACAGAGATTTTCATCCCTAGTTCATTAAGTTTCCCAGCTATATTTGACATTTTCATTATGTGCTTTCGCACTCTACAAATGTCATCATATTTCATTGAAGTTAATTTGTTAGTGAGCATTCCAGCCAAAAGACATAAAAATGAACAATATTTATTAAACATAAATTATATAATGACAATTAGTTTCAATTTCTATTATGAGAAAAATAAAGAATAATATTCTCTCCATTAATATAAATTACAGAGTATAATATATATATAAATAATTCAATAATAATGATTATTAAATTCATTATCTGCGATTAAATTCCATATTATATCTTTTGGTTAGCCAGGTAAGTGAGGTGGGGCGTGGGAGGCTCCCCCTGCGTAGCAGAGACCTAATTAAATAACCACGTGATCCTCTTCAATACCTCTTGCCTAGATACCAACCTCCAGTCATATCATAGAACATAATCTCACCATAAAATTTAATAATCATAACTTATAGAATTATTCATATATATATTGCATGCTGAATTAAATAGAAAGCAATAAATCATGAATAAATTGCTAATTAGACATTTATAAACTAATCACATGAATTAATAGCACTTATAATTAAAAAAAGTTGCATATATATTTGCACAAATATAAAAAAAATCACATTTATTGACCTATTTAGCTTAATCAAACCCTTCCATTAGATCCAGAATGTCCAAAAACATTGAGAATAACTATTGTATAATCCAAATCGGATACTAGGATTATAAAATATGTTAAATTTTATTTGGATGGTCATAAGCATGCCACGTGTCCAATGGTGTCAAATTTCAAACGGGCTGGGCTGGGCTGGGCTAGACTGGACTGTTGGGTTGGGCTTAAACTTGAGTGGGCTGAAAATGGGCCTGATTGGATGGGCTGGCCAATATGAGGTTGAGTGGGCTGGCTCCACTTGGGCTTGTAAAACAAGCCCGCCCATTGCCTAATAGGTTCGATTCTGGGCCTGCTAGACTTGGCCTTGAATCTGGCTCAAACCCAAAAGTGCTGGGGCTAGTTTGCTAATATTTGACAAGGGGTGTTTTTCTGCAAAAATTTCCTGGCCATGGGTTTATCAAGCAAAATAACCCATCTTCTTTCATCTTCTTCCCAAAACACCCTACACCCTAACCCTAGCCGTCAAGCCACCTTTGTCACATCTCCTTGCTGCCACCGCCATCCAGCTCCCCCATGCCCACCAGCACTGCCACCCACCAGCCACCTACAAGCCGCCTACCATCGTGATGCTATGATGCTACTGCCGCCTACCACCTCGTATAGCAGCGTCTTCCTCGGCAGTGACGACTGTCCAACAACTACTCAACCCAGCAGCAGCGCTGACCGCCATCGTCCTCTCGCAGTATTACACGACAGTTTCTTCTAGGCATCCAGCGTCTAGCGAGTGTCTCAGGCATTGGGTTTTAATGGGGTGCTGCCCCAAATCTGGAAAACCCATTGCCGCTGCTGCCTACCACGGCATGGTTGTCACCGCCGCATTCATCCTCCAATCCATCACCGATAGCCAGCCATCGACATGCTTTCCAGCCAATCCATCACCGATAGCCAGCCAAGTGGGTTTTGGAAACCACTCGATTCCGGCATCCTGAATCAGTAATATCGGCAGCACAAACCAGGTTTGGTAGTTATTTATTTTTTTTATACACAGCACCACAGATACAGACCCATTATGCCATAAATAATAATAATAATGAATATTTCAAGCATCATTGTGTATGGGTGGAATCTATTATACCCAAAATCGAAATGTGTGCTCTGATACCACATGTTAAAAAATAATGTGATGCGGAAGCGTACCTGAATCCACGTGTGTGTAGATTCCACCTGTAGACCGAGTAGAGTACGAGGTCTTCTCCCTAAACACTTTTCCCTATGATACTAGCGATAGATGGGAACCACTTGTAATGTACACATACGAGAGAGGGACCTAGACTCCTCTTTATATAGAGCTCTTCCCATCATGATTCTTAGTAGAAATGTAATTCTACCTGGACTCGGATTGTGTACATATATCAGATACGTTAGGCTTTCTTTAAAATCCAAGACTTATTATTTAATTAGGACACCTTATAGGAGTATAATTCTAATAGAGTCTACTTGGAGTTAAAAGAAAATCTCTCTATCCAAGTAGTTATTGTAGCTATGAATGCTTAGTACTCATCATGGGAGATAAATGCATCTTGGTCTTCGTTTTTACTTTTAGAGAGTCCTTCATATTGAGGAAAGACATGTGGTAGAGTTATCATCTTTATATTTCAATAAAAGGATATGTGAGAAATTGAAAAAATGATTTTGATCCCATAATGGGCACTAAATATAAGTCATGGATCTCCCAGGGATCTATCAAATGGTTGAGACAGCTAACAGGATTTTGACATGCATTGAGACTAATTCCAGAGGAGGTAAAATAAATCCTCGAGAGCCTCGTCGAAAGTGTCTATGTTCGCAAGGAGAATTGATGGAGAGATGAGATATGCAAAGTAAGTAGACGTCTGGTAAGAGAAGAACTCTTATCCATAATGGATAACTTAAATCCTTTTTATAATTAACTTCCATATGTGGAAGGTGTGGTAACATGCCCATGAATCTTGATTAATTCTCTTGATATTTGGAGATTTTAGAGGGCTTCATGGGATTCTATTTAAGGAGCATAACTTCTTTTATGGAGGGTGGTTTTGAATTAGTATCTAGCTTATATCTTGTTTGCAATTGGTTGAATTAATTTTTTGAAATGTAATGAATATTTACAAAGGTAGATACCTACAATATGACAATTAATGCTAAAGTTGGCCAATCATTGAAATTTTACAAAGAGTCATCATTTATGAGACTTTCTTTGGATTATCGTGTGGCGATTGATCCCCTTTGATGAATTCCTTGCTATCTAATATTGCAACAAGCCATGAATGATAGGATAATGAATACTAGATGATAGTTAGGTTGTGGATTTTGTGCGTCTTAGGAAGAAGTTGGAATCTCCTATACATGTTTATGGATCATACTATTTAAAGATTGTTCTAATTGAAAATTAATTGATTTGAATTCTTCAAATATTAAACACATTTTTTTCACAATCTGAAAAAACAAAGAACCAACAATGAAAAAGTTATTTGATATGACATTTTGACACTTTTGTGAAATGTTTTCAAAGAAAAATTAAAAAACTTGATATGGATATAGAGAAGAGATATATGTTGCTTGTTAAAGCAAACAGAAATGATCCCCTTATATGTTTAACACAATATGATAACTTTTTTAGTGCAATAACCTCCAATTTTCTAGGTAATTATGATGGTTTAAATTTGTTGTTTTAAATGACGATTGATGTGGGATGATAATAAGATAATAGAAATCATATTCAAAATAATTTTAGAGTTTTTTTATTTAAAATAATGCAGTAGGACATTATTGATAGACTACCACTGCATCTATTTTGGAGTTTCATAGAAATTTTACTATTCTATCTGTTTAGTAGATTATCCTTTCATATTTACAAATTTATTTTGTAGAAATGAGGTGCCAAAATCATAGACAAGAAGATGCCTTTGCCACTGGAAGTAAACAAAAAATCAAGTATATTAATCATGTGTGGTAAATTCAAATCTTAATATATAATTATCATGAGCATATTTACTTTTTATCATCTTTGTTATGATCATCATAAATCATTTTCTACCAAATTGAAATCTGTGGAGTTTTGGACATACATATATAATAATTATATATATGTTATTATAAAGAGTGACCTAATTTTTAAAGTGATCTTATAAGATTTATGAGCCAAAAATCATCCAGTAGAGTATGATTCTCTTACGTGTGGAAATTATATAGCATAATTTCTAATTTATATTTTTATGATGGGCTAAATTAATAATTAGGAAAATAAGTACTTTATATAGACGGTTGTGGTCTCTAGGTTACCCAACAGGATTTCTTTCTAATATCCCATTATTTGAAAAGAGAAAGTCGTCTTCTCTAAATAGTAGGGCTCTAACTTGAAAGACCATAAATCATAAGATTTAAAAATAATATTTTTTATGGATTAAAGTACGCTTTCACTTATAGTTTATTTTTCTTAGTAATTTATCATAAAAGATCCTTGGGTGATTATGATTTTAATCAATAAGATTTCTTAATAAGGTTAGTTGTATGGATTCTATTACACCATTCTTGATGATTCAAAATTAAATTTTTGGTAATTTTTTATGAAAAATTTTTAGTAACCTTTAATATTTGATTATTTTGTTTAATTGGTTACATTCATAATTTTTGGATCTTCCTCTCATTCTCTTATTACTTTCTACTTTGATAGACTCTATTTTGAGCCTCCATTTAACATAACCAAACCATCTTAGTCTGTTTTTCCTCATTTTATTCTCGATGGACTTATTTTGAGATTTTTCATATTACTTCATTTATAATTATAGCTTTTCCCATTTTAATACTCATCCACTTAATGTTCTCATTTTCGCTATAGTCATTTTATGTGTATGTTGTTATCTAACTATCCAACATTCGGCTTTAGAAAGCATAGCTGGTCTAATTGAATTCTTATAAAATTTTTCTTTTAATGTAATTGAGACTCGACAATCATATAAAATTTCTAACGCACTTCGCCATTTTTCCCACTTTCCCTGTTTTCTTGAAGTATTGATCCTAAATACTAGAATTGATTAGTTCTTATTACTATTTGATTTGAGATTTCAATTGATTTCTCATTTAGTCGATCACTATTATTAAAATTAAATTTCATATATTTAGTTTTTGTGTGACTAATTTTGAAACTATTAAATTTTATTGCCTCTTTTCACTTGTTCAATTTCAAATTTTCTCCTTTTTAGTTTCATTTATTAGAAAATTTCCCCTGCAAGTAAAAAGCGTCGAAGTACTTCTTATTATAGATGTATAGTAATTTCATCTATTACTAAAGTGAAAAGGTAAGGACTCAAGACATAGACTTATTGCAAACCAATTTTAACTGGATAAATATTAGTCTCTCTAGTCATAGCCCTCTGATTTGTTACAACTTTCTTACACATATCTCTAATAACATCAATGTATCTAGGATTAATTTTTTTCTTTTCATCACTTGCCATTTTTTATCACATTCATGCTTATATTTATTGATGTACTTGCACTATCATTTTATTCAATAGTTATTACTCATAGAAAAACATGCAGTAAGCATGTTTTGTAAATTACTAAACTAACATGTACTTCCACTGATAGAAAGAAATAATACAGAAATGAAGCAAAAACGTAACAAGAATAAATAAGGAAAAGAAGTTGCCAATCATAATTATTGTTATTATTCTTGTCGTCGTCATCATTGTCGAATTAAGGATAATGTAAGCTAAAGATTATTGAATAGCAAGCTTACGTTTTATATTTTCATTAAAATTTCTCCCTTAGCATCTTCACCCCCTGGTACTTCCCCAACATCAATGTGGTTGTCATTGGATTTGTACTTGGCGAATCATGGAATGTGGAACCATCAATTACCGTCAATCCTTTGACCCTAAGAACCTTACAATCCTTGTCAATCATGGATCCAACTACACACCCTCCATGATAACGGTAAATTTTACTCACATTCTTCCTACAAAAATCTTTTAACTCCTAGATACTAGATTTTCCATTCTTTTTTGTTATAATTGATTGCCTTCTTCCAAGAAATATTGAAACTGATTTGGACCCAATAACTTTTTCAAGTATGAGAATCACTTTGACACGGTAATCCAAATCTTGCTCTTTGGAGAGATAGTTGTATTCCATTGAAGGATTATGACTGGGGTTTGTACTTTGTAAACTTAATGATCCACTTGAAATTGGGTATGCCAATTTTCCCGCCATTAAGTTTGTTAGATCACTAGTGTTGAAATGTTGGTGATAGATTGCAGTTTCAACTATGATTCGAAAACCACTAAAAATTCCAACAATTTTGGCTGGATCCGCATTTAGCAAATGAAGAACCTTAGAGGAATAGTTCAAGACGATGTTGATTGCCAATTTACCTTGTGTAAATTGACCCAACACTTTAGTAATAATGAGAGGGTGATGTTGAAGTGCACAAGATGATTCTTGGGGCCAATGCCACTCAGCATGAGGATTTGAGGACTACCTAATGCCCTAGCACTTAGTATCACATCACCCCAAATATCCGAGTCCTTATGATGGTTGAGGCAGACTTCATATAGCTTGTTTGGATCTCCATTACTCCTCATGAATTTGATGCCATTGGCCCTAATAGTCTAGGGCTTTCCAACACCTACAAGATGAGATAATTAATATATTCAAATATTATTACTATTTTCTTACAGAAATTAATTCCTAACGTCACCTAAATTTGGCATGTAGTATGAAAGGGAAATGGAAGGATTATATACACGAGTTGAGGTTAATGCTCCCAGGTGCATTTAACTCCTTTTTTTTATTTTTCTTTAAATTTTTTAAAAAGTCATTAATCTAAGTGTATTTAATATGTCTATCAAGTTTTACCAAATTTGGGATTTTTAAATTTTTTTTTTGAAAATCGATGACTTAATAGTAATTTTGTATGAAGTTTTATGAAATTGAGTTTTTTAGATTTTTAATTTTATTTTTGAAAATAATGGCATTTTAGTAATTTTAAATTATTAAAAATGCCACTGATTTTCACAAATAAAAAATAAATATCCAAAAATTTTCAAAATTAATGAAAATTAATACATTTGTTAGATATACTTAGTTTAACAGTTACATAATACATTAACAATTATATAAAAAGAATTTCAAAAAAATAAAAAAGGTTAAAGTAGCCGGGTACAGTGAGGCTATGTGCACCAGTGTGCATTATATCGTATCCCAATATATACCTTCAATATAAACTACTTAATTTGTATGCATGTATTATACCCGCATTATGGAAGATGATGTTTTTAACTATTACATTTAGAAGAATAGTGAGCTTTTCTGGATTCCAGTAGCTAGCAAATCTGTAGCAGTATGTCTCCTTATTCGAACATCAAATATACTGCCTACCACCTTTGTTCCCTTAATGTGCTCTAAAGTAAAATCATTGAAAGGATGAATTCCTGCTTCCACCATTCCCTTTGTAGCGGCAAATTACCAAAGTGTCAAAAAAGGTCAAGAAACCACCTTAGACTCTACCCATTCATAAGATTTTCTAACCAATTCTGGATCCCAATCTGCTCTCTTTATATAATCTTCACTAGCTCTGCTATAAACACTAGCATTAATGGTGGTTGATCGACCAAGTGCTCTCCACTTGTAATTGGGTACCCCTTCCTTGGAGATGAATTTTTGTGAGATGGATGTAAACACATCTGTTTGGGTATTTGGAATGAACAAACTATCTTGATCTTCGATGAGCGTATTGTCATATGGTGACTCACCACGTTCCACTAACATACAAAGTATTTTTGAGAGAGAGTTGTAGCTAAAGGACAACCGCTTGTTCCTCCACTCACGATTCTGTAGTCAAATGATCTACCTAATACATGTTCAATGTCTTTTCTAGTCATGAATGAGACCGTGTTTGCTGTGATGAGTAACAGCTTTGTATTTTTTAATTCATTTCTATGTATACATGATTGAATTGTGAACTATTCTTTCAAGTTGCCTAGTAATTATAACTAACTCATTTCTTGTATTATACGGAACTTGATTTTAGTTCTGTTAGATGTAACCCAAGGAAATGAAAATTTTTTTTCTTGAATTTTGAGGGCTCTACTTCTATATAATTAGGTTTCTTCAATTTTTAAGTTTGATGATTGAAAAAAATCTAATCCATTTATAAGTTTAATATCGTTTTCATTTAGCAGACCAAGTTTCTTTCTGATCAAGTATTTATATGAGCCACATTTGCTTGAATATATATATGTGCATAAATTAGCAAAATTGATTTGATCAATTTACGTCTGTATTGACATATAATAATACTTTATAGAATTATTTATCCATATCGTATTAATTTTTTAAATGGTTTAGAAGTTAAAAGTGCTACATAAAATTTATATCAAGAATTAAATTATTTTTTTATATAAATTTACACATTTGTAGTTCAGTCCGATGTACAGCGATTCTAATAAAAGAAAGTGTTACCAACCGAGCCGGTTGGTCAATACACGCGTGATAAAGCCGTGCAGGCGCTGCTGGAGTGTGCGGTGTGAGGTTCGTATCCCGCATATGCGATTTCGGCCAGAAGTAAAAAATTGTTTGTAGGAGCAGTGGTCTCCTATTTGATTGTTGGAAGTTATATCTTCCTTATTCTTGGGCAGACTTGTGTCTCCGGATTTCTTTGAGAGAGCTATGTGTCTCCAGATTTGTAAGAATGTTTCAGAACTTCAGTGTAATATGTGTTAAGATGAATATAAAATGTACCAATAAAAAAAATAATAAAAGAAAGGGTTTAATGATAATATAAATGATGTTAAATACAACAGATAAAGTGAATTTTTCATCAATTATTAAAATATTAAAAATAAAGGAGATTATATAAAAGAGAGGTGTCATAAATGTATATCCCTCTTAAACTATGTAAAAAAAATTTGATATACTTATCTGGCTTACCCCTTCCTTCTTTTAAAAATAAAAAAATAAAAAGGGTGGAGCAGTTAGTTGCATCGTACCAGCAGTTTTGCACTTACGCCTTCATATAAATTTATTAATATTGCAGTTACTACTGTAGTCCTATTAGACATCATTTGGATAATTTAAAATAAAAGTTAAAAGTATTGGTGTAATCGGGATGAAATAGATGCATCGATAACTTATGTCAAACTATATGGTTATATTAGCAATTTTTCAAATAAATGAAGTATATTTCGAATATTGATAAGACTTTTACGGGATATTTGAGAAAATTCTTTTTATACAATGATATATTTAATATACAATGTTAAAATAGCAAGTGATTTTTATAGATTTAAACTTTTATATATTCTATTTACTTGATCAATTTTGAAATTGTTTTAAATTGTTATGTTCGATATCTACAATATACATATTGTTGGAAATATGTGGAAAATAAGCTAAGTCTATGTTTTGATAATTAACAAATCAATTTGAGTAAGTTTTGGATACTAACATGTTTGTGGAAATGATTAAAGGCTATAAATTTGAAGAATATGAAGCATGGCAAGTCAAGCCGATTTCCAAGTCGACTCAGGCATCGACTTAGGCCAAGTCGATCCCCAAGTTGACTCCAGCATCGACTTCGAGGTGTCAATTCCTTCTAGACTTGAAAAAGAGGAGCAAAGCTGTCGAAGTCCCAAACGAAGTCGACTCCGCATGTGACTTAGGTGAAGTCGCAGACCAAGTTGACTCCAGCATCGACTTTGAAATGACATTTCCTTCCAGAGTTGAAGTCAAGACTGCGAAGTGCCGAAGTCGCACCCCAAGTCGACTCCACTTGCAACTTGAGGTGAAGTCGCAGACCAAGTTGACTCCAATAGCGACTTGGAGGTGTCATTTTCTGTCCAGAGTTGAAACCAAAAATAGGGGTTGCCGAAGTCGCATCCCAAGTTGACTCAACATGCAACTTGGGCAAAGTCGCAGACCAAGTCGACTCCAGCATCGACTTCAATCGAACAGAGCAAGAACTTCAGAAGACAAATCAGGTTTAAATCGATTTCAAGGCAGAACCAAGTAAAGTTGAAGAGCAAGTCAACTCAGATGTTCAAATTGGAACACATGAAGACTAATCCAAGTCCAAAGAAAAGCAAGATGCATAAACTCAACTATTCTAATCATGATATATTGAACTTGCTTATGAATACAAGATTCAAGACTCAAGGACTCAAGGCTTGCAAATCATCGAGCCAAAGGAAACAAGCTAAAATGAAGACATAATGGTTTAAAGAAAACTAAATCAAGGAAGAATAACAAAGGCATGAAGAAACCCAAGCAATCAAAAGCATTCCAAAGATATCAAGTTCGTCAAGCAACCTGCCGAGGTGAAGTTGCACCCGAAGTCGACTCCACCTGCGACTTGGGTCGAGTCGAGGACCAAGTCGACCCAGTTAGGAACTTGAAGTTGTTGCGGACAGGCGAAGTCACACCTGAAGTCGACTCCATCTGCGACTTGGGCGAAGTCGCACCCGAAGTCGACTCCACCTGCGACTTGGGTCGCAAT
>JAXCLR010010264.1:0-11165 GCA_035584095.1 Annona squamosa | reverse complement strand
GCTTTAACGTGTTTCGGTAAATTTTAATTAAACTGGTGATCACAGTGCTCTTAACGACAAGCACGTGGTGCGCATCAGTTATTCTAATAATCTGGTAGGGATACTGAACATTCAAGTTAACTCCTTTTAGACCCTATTAGAAAATTCTTTTTATGAAATTTTATCATTTCTAAGACCATTTATTTCCTTAAAGCATGAGGTTAACATCCATTTAACTCAGTTCTTATCATACGGTTGAAAAGATTAGCATGAAATTGAATTATAATAATGTACTATGAAATTCGCTCAATTCATTCACACGTCACTTGCAACTTTCCTTTATACATAGTCCTTAGCATGAATTACCAATTTTTCATGAAATCAATTTCAAGTTAAAATTTTTCTCAATCTTGCACATTTTCATCAAAATGGATTCAAATAAAATAATTTTCATAGGTAGAGTTTGACAAGATATGTAATCTAACACCTATATTCAAAACATGAATACAAACTCACAAACGAGAATTATACACCCCCAAAACTTGAGGGATGCATTATCCTCAATGTATGAAACTATATAAAACCTACATGATCATAAATTGATAAAGAAATACAAAAGTAAAACAAAATGGAAAGGACAGGAACTCCCCTAGGTGTCTGATGTGGAGGAGTCATCTTCATCATGCTCATTGGCTTCACCTCATTGCTGTGAAGACTGACTGAAACATGTTCGGAACTGAGAGATGTCGACGGGAATGGTGGTAAGGCCGTCATATCGATGTGTCGATCCTCCATAAGTCTGCAAAAAGTGCCTCCATAGCTCGATTAGACTGCCGTAGAAACTAGGCTTAGGCTACCATTAGACTCTCCAGGTTGGTCAGCCTCTCACTAGTCGAGGATGGTTGAGATGAGGAAGCAGCCGGTGGTTGTGCTGTTGGACAAGTGGTGGCGGCTCGGACTCGGGGAGGTGTGTGGAACGATAGATCATCCATGATGACCTAACAGTTCAGTACTTCTTCTGTGGCCTCCCATTAGACTCCTGCTCTTTTGCATAGCCCAGTGATAAGCGACGGAAACCAATAACTATGTCTGGGTGTCATAGCATTGGTGCATATCTGGTTGTGTAGGAGTCTCCCCACATCGACAGATAAGCCGAAATATATGGCGTGCAGGAGAAGCACCCTATCCATGGTAACCTCACTCACATGGGTTGACGACATAAGACTGGCGGAGATAAAATAGAACAACATTTTCCCAGGATAGTGGAGATCCCTGCTCTTGAAAGATGTTAAATGTCCTCCTGTCGTATTCCACGTGGGTGGTCTTTCATAGTAGTCCCGAGGGATTACATTTATATCCCTTTCATCTCCCTTCAATAGTTCCTCATATTGATCCGGGTGATCAATATTAAGCGTCTCATAAAAGGCATTTGATTGCTTCGAGGTGAAAGGGGACTATCGTGCCTCTGACTTTTACCCTGCCCTGATCATGCTCAACCTCATTAGCATAGAACTCCTTCACCACAGGTACAATGGCTGATTGTGGTTGTGCCATAAACTTTTTCCACCCCCGGGCATTGAGGTCATTGATGAAATCATCAACGAAAGAATCAATTTTTATCACCCGCTCAAGTATCAAGTGCCTTTTTGCAAGGAATCCATGTACCGCTTAAAAGCTCGAGCCGAGACAAAGTAGTTGGCATCAAAATCAACAAGGTCTTGAATTTTCTTCCTTTTGGCAGAGGAGGAAGAGGCCATATCTCTAATGATATCAAACAAACCACAAAGATGCCAATCCACAACCAATTCAATTCAATCACCATGCCAACTCCCAACCAAACTTTCAACCACCTTCCAATCACAAAATTTCAATCCCAAAGCACCAAATCCACACTCAACCACACGAGGAATCTACAATATCAAGAATATCAATCCAACCAAAGATCAAGAAGAGTTACCCAATTGCTTGCTTTGAAACCTTGAAAGTTAAGGGATGTCTGCACTAGTACCACAGCGCGGCTAGGTGGCACCTAGGCGCCGATCATCTGCCTTCAAAAATCCTGCGCCAACCGAAAACGGGGAAGAGAATGGGTGTTTAAATGGGAGGAAAATGAAGGGAAAATGGAGAGGGAATGTAGGGTAGGAATGGGGCGTAGGTTTAGAAGATGTAGAGGTTTGATTTGGGTTTAGAAATGGGAAAGATGGAGAGATGGAATGGAAGAAGAAGAAGAGAAATGGGGAGGAGATTAGGGGAGAAATGGGGGCAAGAGTGTTGCTAGGGTTTGGAGAAGAGGAAGAAGGGAAAAATGGCACTGGGTGTCAGGGTTATTGTGGAAAAACCCTCACCCGAGCTATTTATGCTCGTCCGGGTCACGTTATCTACGAATCGGCGTCGGGGTGCCAATGTTGCGTCGCCTAGGCACCACTTGTTAGCTCTGAAAAATCTGGGATCATCATCACAGCGCCGCAACACCAATGCTCTTTAGTTGCCTCTTTGATTTGGCCACCAATATACTTCATTGCTTATCCATAACCTGAACATTTGGTGCATGGAGTCAATTCACATGGCCATCCTTGCATGACATACCATGATCTTTAGCTCTTTCAAATTGAAGAATTTTTTATTCCTAAAGAGAAATCCTACAAATTAACAAAATTAGAAAGGAATAATGGGTTGCCTCCTATTCAACGCTAAGTTTAATGTCCTCAGCTTGACATTCCATCTTCCTACGAATTTTCCACCAACACCACCTCCTTGCAGCGCCGTAGATCGTCTCCCTTATAATGCTTCAATCCCTGCTCATTTACCACAAAACTGTTATTTGATTTCTCATTGAACACTTCCACTGCCCCATGCTCAGTTGCTTTTAACTTAATAAATGGCCCTGACCATCGCGACTTGAATTTTCTTGGAAAAAGTTTCAATTTGGAATTGAAAAGCAAGACTTTTTGGTCAGGCTTGAATTTCCTCGGCAAAATCTTTTTGTCATGCAATTTCTTCACTTTTTCTTTGTAAATCTTGGCATTTTCATAAGCCTACATTCTGAATTCACCTAACTTATTAAGCTGCAATAGTCGATGCTCACCAGCTTGTTGCATATCAAGGTTTAATTTCTTGATTACGTAATAGGCGTTGTGCTCCAACTCAAGTGGCAGATGGCAAGCTTTTCTATACACTAGCTGGTAGGGAGACATTCCAAACTGAGTTTTGTAGGTGGTTCAATATGCCCATAACGCGTCATCCAAATAGAGACCAATCATAACGAGATGACCCAATTGTTTTCTCTAGAATTTGTTTCAATTCTCTATTGGCTAACTTTACTTGTCCATTGGCTTGTGGATGATATCTTGTGGTCACCCTGGGGCGTACTCCATACTAACTTAAGATTGCCATGAATTGCCTATTACAGAAGTGTGAACCTTCATCATTAATAATCACCTGCGGTGTGCTGAAATGAGTAAAGATATTTTTCTTTACAAACTTGAGAACCGTTTTAGTATCGCCTGCTGGAGTTGGTGTTGCTTCAACCCATTTGGATACATAATCAATTGCAACCAAAATAAACTGATTGCCAAAAAGAGGGATGAAGGGTCCCTTGAAGTCGATACCCCATACATCAAAGATTTCAAACTTCAATGATATTAGTGAGAGGCATTTCATGTCTCTTCATGATATTACCCGTACACTAGCATTGATTGCACCTCTTGACATATAAATGAGCATCTTTAAATAAAGATGACAAATAAAACCCTAATTGGAGTACTTTTGCTACAATTTTATCTCCTTGGAAGTGAACACCATATGGCGATGAATGGCAGCTTTGCAGTATTGGTTCCCTTTCACATTTTGGAATGCATCTTCCGTATAACTGATCTGGGCATTGCTTAAATAAAAATGGCTCATCACGAAAATAAAATTGGACATCATGGAGAAATTTCTTCCTTTGATGTGAATTCATCTCTAGAAGTAATATTCCACTAACAATATAGTTTATAAAATTTGCATACCATGGTGGACTGCCTTGGGAGATTGAAAATAGCTGCTCATCTAGGAACACTTCTCAGATTTGTTCCATATCTTGGAACTGTTGTCTTCTCTCGAGGCGGGATAAGTGGTCAGCCACCTAATTTTCTGCTCCTATCTGGTCTTTAATTTCAAGATTGAATTCTCGTAGTAATAGAACCCACTGGATCAAGCATGGCTTCTCATCTTTCTTTTCAATCAAGTACTTAATGGCAGAATGATCTGTATATACAATCACCTTGGTCCCCACCAGATAAACTCTGAACTTGTCAAATGCAAACACCATCGCCAATAACTCCTTTTTTTGTCATCGTGTAATTTAGTTGCGCCTCATTCAACGTTTTGCTGGCATAGTAAATGAAGTGAAATACTTTGTTCTTCCTCTGGCCCAACACAGCCCCAACTGCAAAATCGCTTACATCGCACATTAATTCAAAAGGGAGATTCCACTTGGGAGAAATAATGATTGGCACTAATACAAATCTCCTTTTCAGTTTGTTGAATGATTGTATACAATCCTTATCAAAATCAAATGGCGCGTCCTTTTCTTGCAACTTACATAGCGACTTAGCAACCTATGAGAAATCTTTGATAAATCTTCTATAGAACCCTGCATGCCCCAAAAAGCTACAAATGCCTTTTACTGATGTGGGAGGAGGAAGTTTCTCTATTGTCTCGATTTTCGCCTTATCAACTTCAATTCCCTGTTTAGAAACCTGGTGCCCGAGTACTATACCCTCTTTCACCATAAAATGACATTTCTCCTAGTTAAGAACTAGGTTCGTGTCTTCGCAACGCTGAAGCATTTTGGATAGATTGATGAGACATTCGTCATATGAGTTCCCAAATACTAAGAAGTCGTCCATAAATTCCTCTAGGAAGTCTTCAACCATATCAATAAAGATAGCCATCATACAACGCTAGAATGTGGCTGGTGTGTTGCATAGTCCAAATGACATTTGCTTGAATGTGAATGTGTCATATGGACATGTGAAAGTGATCTTTTCTTGGTCTTTTGGTGCTATCATGATCTGGTGGTAGCCTGAATAACCATCCAGAAAGAAATGAAATTCTCGACTCGCCAACCTATTAAGCATTTGGTCAATGGACAAGAGTGGGAAGTGATCCTTCTTGGTGACTTTGTTCAGTTTCTAGTGGTCCATACACACTCTCCAACCCATAACTGTCCTCGTTGGAATCAATTCCTTATTCTCGTTGGACACTATTGTCATTCCACCCTTCTTTGGGACATGTTGCACCGGGCTAACTCAAGAACTGTTAGAGATCAGATATATGACACCTACGTCAAACCATTTGATAACCTCCTTTTTAACCACTTCTTTCATAGTGGGATCTAATCTTCTCTGTGCTTTAATGGACAATATGAAATTCTCCTCTAGTTGAATTTTATGCATGCAGAAAGATGGGCTAATTCCTTTGATGTCCGTGATGGTCCAATCGATAGCTTTCTTGTGGTCCCTGAGCACTTTAAGCAGTTTTTCTTCTTGCAAGGCATCCAATGCTGAAGAGATGATAACTAGGAGCGAGGATTTAGCTTCCAAGTATACATATCTTAGATGAGTTAGCAGAATTTTCAGCTCCAAAATAAGGGGCTCTTCAATTGAGGGCTTCAAGTGTTTAAATGATTCTGGTTTGAGCTCTAGCGACTCGAATTTTCGTGGGCGTTTAAAAGTTAGAAACTGTTGCAAGCAACGTATCATCTCAGTCAATTCTTCGTTAGTTTCATCGATTTCTCCAACTAACGATGCTTCCAAAATATCCTTGTGAGAGGTGGCCTGGAACTCGGCTTGAATCGCTGAATCCACCATATTGATCACAAAGCATTGCTCTAGATCATTCAGGAGCCATATCGCCCTGAACACGCTAAATGTGACTTGGTCATTCTGCACCCACATGGTTAGCTCTCCAACTTGTACATCAATTATCGCCTTGCCAGTTGCAAGGAAAGGCCAACCTAGAATAATTGGCACGTTCCGATCTTCTTCATAATCCAGAATGATGAAGTCCGCTGGAAAGATGAATTTGTCTACCTTGACCAGAACATCTTCAATAATTTCCTCTAGATATGTCATAGGTTGATCCGCCGGTTACGACATTACTATAGTAGGTCGAGCTTCCTCAATACCCAACTTCCTGAATATGGATTTTGGCATTAAATTTATGCTAGCTCCCAAATCACAGAGAGCACTCCCAAAATACTGATTTTCAATAGTACATGGGATGGTAAAGCTCCTTGGATCCTTGAGCTTGGGCGGTAACTTTCTCTGCACCATAGCACTAGTCTCTTCTGTTAACGCCACCATCTCAAATTCTGTCAATCGCCTTTTCTTTGATAGTATATCCTTCATGAATTTGGCATAATTGGGCATCTACTCCAAGGCTTCCATAAGAGGTATATTTATGTGCAGTTATTTTAATACTTCCAATAACTTTTTAAACTGGCCCTCCTTTTTGTTCTTTGTAAGTTTTTGAGGAAATGGAGGAGGCCTTTGATTAGTGGTTGTTACATCCTCAGGCTGGTTTTGGTGTTTTCCATCTAATTCCTCTACCTCCTGTGACTGGTGAATAGAAGGACTAGCAGCTTTAGTTTCTGCTTCTGGTTGAGTTACTTGTGGTAGTTGTCTACCACTGCGTAATGTGACTGCTTGCACTTACTCCTTGCCTTTTCTTTTCAGATTTTGTTCAGTGTCACTCAGCAGTGCACATTGAGGGTGACTATTTATAGTCGAAGCAAGTTGGAATATTTGCCCTTCTAAGTTCCTCTTTGTTGTGATCTGAGATTGCATGAATTGCATAAATAGGTTTTCCATATTTTATTTCTTTTCTTCTCGAGGAGCTAGGGTGAGTTGAACTGGTCTGGCTGGCTATTGTTGGGAAGGCTATTGCGAGAATCCTAGTGGCTGATTCGGCCTAGCCTAGTTATTCCATGAGAAATTTGGATGATTCCTCCATCCTTGATTATAATTATTAGCATATGGATTTGCTGGGTTTCTCTGGAAGTTGCCCACATAATTAATGGACTCCGGATTGGAGGCACATTGATCATTTGGGTGGTTGAACTCTCCATAACACGTACAATATTCCGCTAATAACGACTGCGATGTGGAAGCCCCTACTGCGTTGACATTGGTAGGCCTTGATAAATTTTGAATATTCCCAGATAGAGCATCGATGTGGGCTTTTATGGATGAGACCACGTCCAATTGGAGTAAGCCCCCACTTTGCCTTCTGTCAGATGGCAATTAATATGTATTGGCTGTCATATTCTTTAGTAGGGGATAAGATTCCCGATAGCTTTTTCTTAGTAGAGAATCATTCGATAATGAGTCCACCATATGACGGGTGGAATCTTAGAGACCATTGCAGAATATCTAGATCTGCACCCATGGCTAAATTCCATGATGGGGGCATCTACGGAGTAAATCATTGAACCGATCCCACAGCTATGATAGAATCTCTTCTCCGTGTTGTTTAAAAGAGACTATGGCTATTATGAGCTTGGCTAACTTGGCAGGAGGAATATATTTCTCGAGAAACTTCTGTACTAAGTCATTTTGTATGTCGACAGAGTTTGGTGGCAAAGAATCCAGCCACTCTGAAGCTCTATCTCTCAATGAGAATGGAAAAGTTCGTAACCTTATTGCTTCATTGAAGACTCCATGCTGCTTAAAGGTATTCATGATTTGCAAGAAGTTATGCAGGCGGTGATGTGGATCTTCAGAAGATAAACTTCCAAACTGCCTAATAGATTGGAGCATTTGGAATACCACAGGCTTGATCTTAAAATTTTTGGTGTCGACAGGGGGAGGTTGGATGCTAGTTTGCACTGTGTTTTGTCCCAATGCAATGAGATCCCAAATAGGTTGGTCCAAATCATCTTGTGGTGGATGATTGGAACCTTAACCCGTTGGTTCCCATGCTGATTTGCATGAAGACTTTCATCTTGATTTCCAATGCACTCCATTATATGAAGTTGATTCCTAGCTTCTTTGCTCTTGCAACGTCTTCTCAGATAAGTTCTTTCTAGGTCCGGATCAAATGGTATGATGTTATCCTTTCCAGCCCTGCCTCGGCACATACAAAAGTAAAAAGCCCTGCAATACCAATTCAACTGCATTGAGCTGGAAAATATCTAGACTAAGAAAATTGTAAAATGAACTATAGTTACAAAATTGTACAAGAAAGCAATAAAACTAATAATAATTAGTTCACACCAAATGTCA
Organism: Annona squamosa; assembly: GCA_035584095.1. Lineage (NCBI taxonomy): Eukaryota > Viridiplantae > Streptophyta > Magnoliopsida > Magnoliales > Annonaceae > Annona > Annona squamosa. The sequence continues at coordinate 2,919 of JAXCLR010010264.1, read as the reverse complement.
CCGGCAACGGCGCCAAAAACTTGATGAGCTGCGTATATGTCTAATTAAAATACTCATTTTTACACAAGTATATGTGTCGATCAAATAATAAGAGTGAGTAAAGTATCATTCCTACGAGGATATGGTCTAGTTAGTGTTATTAATTAGTTCAATTGCTTTCAGAGATTAGAAAGAGTTTTCATAGATAAAGTCAAATATGAAAAATAAGTAAAAAATATAAGAGAATTTAATGGAAGAGCTAGAATACCAAAAAGGATTTATCAAATTGGGACGATAGATGGTATAGTTGGGAATTCTTGAATTTAAACTATATCAAATTGATTCCTTTTCTTTAGATTATGTAGGGATTTCCTAGTCTAAGTTTAATGATCTTTATATATATCTTCCAACACATATAAAACTTACATAACATCCAATTGCTATGTTCCCATGAAATTAAATGAGATGAAATTGATCTATACATAACCTGTTCATGACTACATAGGGTTTAACGGTATATTTCTATCCGTTAAACATTTTCTATTAATAAAGGAAGAAATCTATGCCCTACACATGAATCTTGCTTGAATTTTTTTTCCAAGGATGAATCCTGCATTTAAATCATCTTACAAGGTAGTTAATCTTATAAAAAATGTTAAATGACATATGCAAGGGTAAATCCACACAACACAATCATGCAGCAAATCAAATATTCATTCCTAAATTATCAAGAACTAAAACAATATAATTCGATATCAATTCATCTCAACTTCCCATCTATTGAAGTTGAGTTCATGAACATGGCGTCAACTCCCATTAAATCCAAATTGAATGTATTCCCAACAACAGTGAAAATGAAATAGATAGAGAAAAAGAGAAACTAAAACTCGCAAGTCTCCACCAACGAGATTGGATCTCCTCTTCGGGTGCTCTGGAAATGGAAGTCCTTTTCCTTCTCTCCTTGGTTGCTACGTCTGTCCTCTCCCTCATGCATGAATCCCTAAGCAAGTATTTAAGTCTCCCTTAGTCCATACGAAACACTTGCAGACACACACATGTGCGGGGGTCAAACGGTGGCGCCAGGTGCCAACTCTCTGGAGGCTAATTGACATAAATGCCTCTGACATTTCTCTACATGGTGGTGAAGTGGCGTCAAGCCACCCCAGATTAGCGCCTGGGCGCCAACTCACCGGAAGCTTTCCATCGTGGGGAATTCTGGAATATCCTTGTAAGGCTATAGGTTAGCGCCTAGGTGCCACTGATCGATGCTTGGGCACCAGCCTGCTTGCTTCTTCACTTTGCTCGGTTCTTAATCCCGACTTACTCGCTAGTGGATAATTGCTCGTCCTTCTTGCAAGATCAACTAAAAGCACATAAATGAACTATAAATACTTATTTTATACTAAAAATGCATAAAAACTACATATTGTTCCTAAAATGCAAAGTGAGTGAAAACTAAGCTAAATTGGTGTAAACCAACCACATTCTCCTGTACTAATATGCAAAACTAGTCTAAAATAAGTCATAATAACTCACATTTTCGCAAGTTATCATCTGTTAATAAAGTCAATGGTCGCTACTAAAGTACATTATCAATGATAATGAGAGAACATACATATGTGCAATACACAATTCATTATATCATCGTAAACTAGCATCTCATTCAATTCAAATTAAACTAGAACCAAATGAATAAGTCCATAGAATACATACTTCACGTCCTTACTACATCACTCTAAAAAGTTGAAATAAATAATTCTTAATTGGAATTTATCAAGTCTTAGCCTCATCTGGTATTACAACCCTATGTTGGTCTGTACTTACAAACCCGTTATCTATAAAGGTGATAAAATAAGATGAATTCGGGTAAACTAAGTAATTAGAGCATATAAAACCGATAAAACTCAAATAAATAGTATGCATCTGAGCCAAGAAAATATGAGTTATATCATGGAAATCAAAATCTAAATTATATCCATACAAAACACATGCTAATGCCCAAGTATGCATCAACGCATCATACACATGGTGCTTCTCCAATTACTACAATATAGATCTTCAAATTTTAAAGGAAAAGTTCTATATCTCACCCTATAATCTAATCCGTTGTACAATCTAGGTTTCCATACCAACATAAGTGGCCAACCTTGCATAGTATGGGTAGATTGGAAAACACATGTATCCAAATCAGAAGTGCAATTGATATCCCTTATGCTCATCACATAGTCGTGTTGCTCCACATTACATGAATGGCTTTAGCCCTAATGATTAAATTGAGGGTCACTAATCCCATAGATTGGTTCACAAGGGCCAAAAAATCAGGTCAGCAGCCCACCAAATCCACAATGGTTAGGTTGGTATGTTTGAACAAATGTCACCTAGGCTATCACATCCTAATCCCCAGTCAAGATGCGCTAACGGTTATCACCAATGGTCCAACAATAATACTTCACAGATCCACAATTATAGTCATGACTTCTGTTTATGCCAACATAATAAGTAATCAATGTTGATGCCATAATACATAATTTTAGAATGAATAAAGGCTAAACTTGACATCACAAGAAATCATTGTAACTGATAATATTTATTCACCCAAAAATTAAAAAAACAACAACATCTAGAATGTCTATGCCAGTAACAATACATTACAATACAAAATAAAAAAAGTGTAAATGTGGAACCCTGACCGTATACGCGTTACTTTGACCGTATACGCGTCATTTCAACATTTGTAAATTTGTAATCATTTTATGAATAAATGAAAATTCATGAATTATATTAATAAATATGTGTATTAGAAATTGAAATAATGCAATTAGGAATTTAACCCCGTGAATAGTGCACGTGAATAGTATATGTAAATAGTAACCAAGGACTAAGACACGTGATTAAGAGTTAATCACTTGGATTAACTTAATCATAAAAGACGAAAAGGAA